>JACERP010000176.1:0-209425 GCA_014080715.1 Scenedesmus sp. NREL 46B-D3
GTGCGTGGCGCGTGCGTGTGCGCTGTGCGTGTGCGTGTGCGTGTGCGTGTGCCTGTGCGTGTGCGTGTCGTTGTGTGCGTGTGCGTGCGTGTGTGTGCGTGTGTGCGTGTGCGTGTGCGTCTGTGTGTATGCGTTGTTTTTGTGTGTGTGTTTTGTTTGCGCGCGTGTGCGTGTGTGCGTGTGTGCGTGTGTGTGTGTGCGTGTGGTTTTGTGGTGTGTGGTGTGTGTGTGTGTGTTTGTGTGTGTGCGTGTTTTTTGCGTGTGTGTTTTTTGCGTGTTTTTATTTGCGTGTGTGTTTTTTGTGTGTATTTTGCGTGTGTGATATTTTTTGCGTGTGTGTGTGTGTGGCTTTGATTTTTTTTGCGTGTGTTTTTTTGTTGTGTGTGTGTCTCTGGTGTATGCATTTGTTTTTGTGTTTTTGTTTTGTGTGTGTTTTTTTTTTTGTGTGTGTGTTCTTAAGTGTTTTTGCTTTTGTGTGTTTTTGTTTTATGTGTGTTTTGTGTGTGTGTTTTTGTGTGTGTTTTGGTTTTTTTTTGTGTTTTGTGTTTTTTTTTTTTTTTTGTTTTTTTTTCGGGGAGGGGGGGAAAGAGCGGCACCACAGTGAGAGCTAGCGGCCAATGCATCGCCGCGCGTTGTAATCCCCAAGCCACACCCCGCTGGCTCACTCCAGTGGGCCAGCGGTGGCATGCACTTGGCAGCCCCCTTGGACCAAAGCACACGGCAGGTTGGGCGCTGCGCAGCCTCCCGTTCCTTCCTCCGCGGGCCTTCCTTAGTCCATATCCTGCAGCTGCCTGCTGCTGTACCTGTTCACGACCCACAGCAGGCGCTGCGTATGTTGCAGCCAATCTGCCTGCCTTGGGGGTGCCACCTTTATTGCAAGTATCTGCAGTGCTGCTAACACAAGTACTGCTAACACAATACTGCTAGAATAGTGCTGTGCCCTCTTCAGGGCCAGCGGTGGCATGCCCTCTTCAGGGCACGCGGCAGGAGGTGCTGCAAAGCTTTCCGCAAGGTCAAGACCATCACCTTCAGCTCGCTTGTTGCCACTGTCACCGCCACCTGGCTACGACAAGACTTGCGCAGGACACCCCAGGGGCTGCTGCAGTGCCTCGCGACCGGTGAGCCCGGGCGGGCAGATCTGGCAGCTAGTGACCCGTGACGGTGATGCTGCATGGTGGCTGCTGGGACGATGCCTGCTCGTCTGGTCAAGCAGCGCAGAGCAGCTCGACGCCTGGTGGACAGCTGTGCAGCAATGCGCATCACATGCGTGCACTGCTGCTGCCTGCAGGCACAAGGCAGGGAGGCGACCGCCGATGATGACGTCATGATGACAAGGCGGTCCACGCAGCGCCCAGGGCTGGCGATGCCCGCCCCCATCAGCCTCCATGGACCAGGGAGAGGAGAGGGGTTGTCCTACACACACGCCTGCCAGCATGCGTCAGGTAGGGGGGCTGCAGGTATCCGCCGGCTCCTGCAGTATGTCGGGCTGTAGTGCTGTCCATGTTCATGTGTACATGCTGTGCCATGCCCAAGTTGCACTTCAGCACACATTCTGCAGTCCAGCACTGCAGATGCAATGCCTGCAGTCATAACCTGTGTATCCCTGCGCAGCCGTCAGTTTTATCAGTGCAGTGCTGACAAAGTCTCGTGCTGCGCTGCCCTGTCGCAGCTGCAGAGGATGCGGTGGCCTGTACAAGCGGCCGGAAGCACATCACCAGCCACGCGCCAATGGCCTACCCAGCAGCACAACCAAACTGGCCACTGTCCGCGCCATTTGCCGGCCACCACTTGGTAACAGCGCAATGTATGTGGTAATGCATGTGCCTGCGCACGCAGCCGCTTGCCATGCTGTTGACTGGCGTGCCAGCTGCTAGTGGCACAGTGACGCTTGCTGTGTGCGTGCTTCAATTGACGTTCATGTTTTACGCAACAAGGGTCGGGCAGCCAACACGCTGCACACAGCAGCTGTGCTAGGTGGCGTGTAGCATACAGGACGCCTGCTCAACTGGTCAAGCAGTGCATCCTGACGGCTTATGAACAGCTGTGCAGCAATGCGCATGACACGTCTGCACTGCTGCTGCCTGCAGGCACAAGGCACGAGGCGACCGCTGATGACGACATTGCCATGAAGCACAAGGCGGTCCACGGGAGCGCCCGGCCACCGGACCTTGCGCGGCGACACTCACCGTACAAGCGGCCCAGGGCTGGTGATGCCTGCCACCATCAGCCTCCTTGCTTAAGGGAGAACAGAGGGGTTGTCCTGGATACACGCCTGCCAGCATTCGTCAGGTAGGGGGGCTGCAGGGCTGCGCAGGCTGCTGCAGTGTATCGGGCTGTAGTGCTGTCCATGTTTATGTGTGCATACTCTGTCGACGCCCAAGCTGCACTTCAGCACACATTCTGGTCTAGCGCTGCAGATGCAATGTCATCAGTGCATTGCTGAGAAGTCTTCCTGCTGCGCTGCCCTGCCGCTGCTGCAGGCCATGCGGTGGCCTGTGCAAGCAACCAACAGCTGTGAAGGGCCTGCTAAGCAGTACAAGCGCACTGGCAACGTTGGCGCCAGTGCCGGCCATCACTTGGGCGTTGTGCGACGTGTGTGGCACGTCACCCTTACGAGACAAGGTGTCGGTCAAGCTGAAGCATGCGCCTGTACAAGGCGAGCATGCCACGTTGTTGACGTAAGTGCCAGCCGCCTGTGGCGCAGTGGCGCATGCTGCACTTCGCTTCAGCGTTGCATGGCATTCAATTCTACGCAGCAAGGGCTGCGGAGCCATTCACGCTGCACACAGCAGCTGTGCTACATTGCGTGTGGCATACACATGTGTTGCTGTGTGAAGTTCTGTCAGGAAGCATATAGCACATCACATTGCCATGTTTGATTTACTGTTAATGACAGTGTTGAGCCTGTTGGCCTGCCAGCCAGCCCTCTTGTAGGCTGCTTGTGCTGCCAGCCACCTCATTGTATGGTCTTTTGGCTGTTATGATGGTATTGGCACTGTTTCAAAGCAAAAAGCAAAGAAAGCAAAAAAAGCAAAAAAACAAAAAGCAAAAAATAGAAAAAAAGAAAAACAGCAAAAAAAAATGTTGTTGTTGGTGGTGGTAGTGATTGGTTGTGGTTCTGGTTGTTGCGGTTTGCGATTATGGCTCTGGTTGTGGTTTATGGTTGTGAATCTTGTGGTTCTTGTGGTTGTGGTTGTGGTTGAACATGGTAGCACTTTGTTTGGTGCAGGTTGAGGGAATGGCACCGCCGCCAGCAGCAGGGCAGTGGAGCAGCGTCCTGCCTGGTCGCTTGCTTGCCTTGGCAGCGTTTGAGGGATTGATCCCCGCAGCCAGCAGCAGCACAGCAGCAGTGGCCTCCCTCAGGAGACAAAAAAGCAAAAAAAAACAAAAAAGAGCAAAAAACAACAAACAAAAACAAAAAAAAAAACGAAAGGAGCCTGAGGGAACGGTGTCCCCTCAGCAGTGCGGTGCAGCAGCAGTTTGCCTGCCTGCCTGGCTGATTGTTTTTACATAGACGTTGGTCTGCAAGGCAGCCCAGCCACAGCAGGTGTCTGGGCTGCTGGACATGTCTCACGTTGCGCTGCAGCCAGCAGCAGCAGCCAGCAGTGGTGGTCTGGCTGTGTCTGGCTTTTGCCCTGCATTGCGTCCTGCTTCAACTGGCAGTACTGCATGTAGTGGCAGGAGTTGGTGATGATGCAGTATTGGTGTTGCAGGCAGTTGCCCTCTTCTTTCTCGTGCCTTCGGGTGGTGATGGTGACTGTTTCTCTTTGTCATGGTGACTGCGGTCTTTGTTGCGAGGCAGCAAACTTTGCACTACATGCGAATTTATGTTGTACAGGCCAGTGTACGCTGACGATGGGGGAGTTTGGCATTTCATCTGCACTGGTTCAAGGTTCAGGCTGTTGGCGTCTGTATATGGCTGGTGGGCATCTTTTGCATACCACAGCAGCAGCGGCACAGCAGGTTGTGTGGTGTGTTGTGATGTGATGTGTGGTGTGGTGTGGTGTAATGTGGTGTGGTGTGATGTGTGGTGTGGTGTGGTGTGGTGTGTGGTGTGGTGTGATGTGGTGTGGTGTGGTGTGGTGTGATGTGTGTGGTGTGGTGTGGTGTGATGTGGTGGTGTGGTGTGATGTGTGTGTGGTGTGATGTGTGGTGTGGTGTGATGTGTGGTGTGATGTGGTGTGATGTGGTGTGATGTGGTGTGGTGTGGTGTGGGTGGGGTGGCGTGTGGTATGGTGATTTGTGTGTTGTGTTGTGTTGTGTTTTGTATGTGAGATTCATCACCGTTCTGGGGGGGGGGGATTTGGGGGGGGGGGGAGGGGGGTGGCATCAGTTATGTCTGCTGGCACCGCAGCGTGTGCCTGCTATGGTTGGACATACCAGCAGCAGCGGCGCCATGCTAGTGGCTTACTCAACGCAACACCGGGCAGTATCCGTCCTTCAAGGAAGAAGAGGAGGGGTCCTGGAAACACAACTTCAAGCATGCATAGGTGAGGGGGCTGCGGCGCTGACATGCAGCGCAGGCTGTTGCGGTATGCTGTACGGTGTTGCTGCGCGTGTTTACACGTGCGTAGACTGTGCACAGCCAGGCGCAGTGATGCGCACACACGCGTCTAGTACTGCAGGCGCAATGCCTGCAGCTGCGACCTGTGCATGTCAACAAACAGCCGTCAATTGCATAGCACGGTGCTGAGAAGTGTTGTCCTGCTGCGCTGCCCTGTGGCTGCTGCAGACCATGCGGTGGCCTGCTCCAGCGTCCATCAGCAGGTTCACCAGCTACGTGGAGACGGCCCGCCCAGGAGCACAACCTGCTGGCGACTGTCCGCACCGGAACCAGCCACCAGGCGGGACAGGGTTTGTGAGGGCATCAGTTCAACACGGCCAGCCTGGGACAACACCGGGGCTGCTGCAGTGCCTCACAACCGGTGAGGCCAGGCGGGCAGATCTGGCAGCTAGTGACCCGTGACGGTGATGCTGCTGCAAGGTGGCTGCCGGGACGATGCCTGCTCAACTGGTCAAGCAGTGCAGCTCGACGACTGGTGGACAGCTGTGCAGCAATGCGCATGACATGCCTGCATTGCTGCTGCCTGCAGGCACAAGGCAGGGAGGCGACCGCCAATGATGACATCGCCATGAAGCACAAGGCGGTCCACGCACGCTCGGCCACCATACCTTGCGCGGCGACACTGCCCCGTACAAGCAGCCCAGGGCTGCCCAGGCGCGCCCACACCGCGCTGCTAGTCACGTGCTTGAATTTGTTTGGGATGAGGTTGGCAGGCGCTGACAAAGTGACCTGGTCATTTATGTTTTCATCAGAGTGAGTGATTGTGCCTTGAGGTTGCTGGCAGTTGTGCACAGGGATTGGAGCCGCAGCCCGGCTTACTTCAGTGCAGCGAAGTGCTGCCTATTTCGTATAAACAGCATGTGTATCCATTGTTGGCTGCACACAGCCGGCGCCAGCCCAAGAGGTCTGCAGTGATGGGCATGGCAAAGTTTGTGAGGGCACCAAAGCTGCACAGCCATGCTGATACAGTGAGTGCGCCCATGTGTTTGAGTGTCCTGTTTGGTGTGACTGTCTGGCCAGCTGGCAGTTGGTAGCTCAGCCAGCGCTGGAGAAGCTGTGGTGCTGTGCTGCTGTCAAGGCATGCCTGCGAGGTTGTTGAAACATGCGCTTAGTGTCAGCTCAGATAGTTGGTCACATGTCTCGATGCGGCAGCACAGAACTGTTGTACAAGTCTTCTGCACAGTGTACGCTGCACACTGTCAGCCGAGTGTTGACTTTGCACATTTGTGGCCCTGGCTCGATGCTTATCCCTGCTGACATCTCAAGTTGTCTGTAAGCGCACTTTGTAGCAGCACCAGGTACTTGTGGCACTTTCACGCATGCTGTTTGTGTAGTTAGCATCAGCTTTGCTTGACATCATTCATGTTTTACACACAAGGGATGGGGAACGGAGCTTGCTGCAGCTGTGCTAGGTTATGTGTTGCATGCAGGTTGTGTTGATGATACAATTGCTGTCAGGTGTTGGACACTTTTTTTTCAGACGTTGTTGAGTCTGTTGGCCTGTCAGCCAGCCTCCTATGGATTGCTCGTGCCCCTAGCCTCCTTGGAGGTGTGGCCTTCTGGCTTTTGTGGCGTGATCAACTTCACTGGTCTGTTGTTGTCAGTAGCAGTTCACAGTCATCATCCCCACTACATGGGGCTGGTGTTATTGCTATGTCAGGGTTGCTCTTTTTGGGAAGCTTTCTCTTTTAGGACAGCGTTATCTGTCAATGGCCCCAGGGTCAATTTTCAGACAGTTACACCAGATGTTGTTTCTGGGCAGTGCCGTGCGTATTTGTGTATGGGCTAGTTGTTGAAGTGCATGGTGTTGAACTGTCCTGGTGCCCAGATCAGTTGCAGTGCACCAGCAGCTGTCGCATTCCGTTCAGGCTGCCCCCCTGGGTGCTGCATGCCTGTGACTGCGTGTCTTGTTGTGTATCAGCGCACCCTGGCTCGCTGATACGCTGCTCAGGGGTGGTGATGGATTCCGGAGTATGTCCCTGGCAGTTGGCTTGTTTTGCTGTTTCACTGTCACGGGTTGGCCTTGAGAGGGGATTCCGGCGTTGTTTGGCGGAGATCAAAGGTCACAAGCAGCCGGCAGCAGTACAGTACAGCAATGCCCTGCGTCGCTGCTTGCTTGGCTTGACAGCATGTGCGTTGAAGGTGAAAGGGCGTGATGCGATAAACTGGTGGTGGCAGTACGATAAACTGGTGGCAGCAGGTGGGGGGGGGTGCAGTCAGGGGGGCGGTCAGCCGCACCAGTGGCAAGAGGGGTGGTGTGGTGCATCACAGGTGGCAGTATGGCTTACTAGTGGCAGGAGGCGGTGATGTTATCACACCTGTACTTTATAATGCAGTACAGGTGTATAATGCAGTACAGGTGTGCATGTAGGTGCCCTCTGCTGTCCTTTGTTAGTGGGGGGGGGGGGTGACGGTGACTGTGTGCTGGCGTGTGCTGCTCAGAGCAGGAGCCAGCTGCAGCTCAGTTGGTGGTGGTCATCCCTCATGATACACTTGAAAAGGCAATCCAACAGATCTGCAGATGCTACTAGTCACATGCTTGAAAATGTTTGGGATGAGATTGGCAGGCGCTGACGAACTGACCTGGTCCTTGATGTTTGGATTTGTGTGGGTGGTGTTGCCTTGAGGTTGCTTGCAGTTGTGCACAGGGGTCGGAGCCGCAGCTCGGCTTACTTCAGTGCAGCGAAGTGCTGCCTGTATCGTATAAACAGCATGTGTATCCATGTTGGCTGCACATCCCCAACACCAGCCTCAAAGGTCTGCAGTGATGGGCATGGCAAAGTTTGTGAGGGCGCCAAAGCTGCAAAGCGATGCTGATATAGTGAGTGCGCCCATGTGTTCAACTGTCCTGTTTGGTGTGACTGTCTGGCCTGACAGTTGGTAGCTCTGCCAGCGCTGGACAAGCTGTGGTTCTGTACTGCTGTCAAGGCGTGTTTGCGAGGTTATAGACACAAATGCTTAGTGTCAGCTAAGATGCTTCTTCGTGTGTGTCTATGCAGCAGCACAGAACTTGTGTACATGTATTATGTATAGCGTGCGCTGCTGGTTTAAGTGTGCAGTTTAGCCACATGTGGCCTTGGCTCAAAGCTTGGTGCTGCTGTCACATTAATTGTCTGATTAGTGCTATTTACATGCCAGCAGCAGCAGCAGCAGCAGCAGCAACAGTTCAGTTGTGACGAAGGCTGTGTTCCAATAATATTCACACATCTGTTGGGGGGGGGGGGGTTGCAGTCGCTACGTCTGCTGGCGCTGCACCAGGTGCCAGCTGTGGTTGGGAGTCAGCTGTGCAGGCGCCATGCTGATGGTTGTGTCCGTAACACTCTTGAGCAGATGGCTGATCTGCAGCAGGCCTGCTGCCAGAAAACCCAATCGTGGCTTTGCAGTACGTCAATAAGTCAACATGGTGATGTGTTACCTCTGCAATGTGGAGGCTTGACAGTGCACGCTCTACCAATTTGAGTTGCAGCCGGGGGCAGTGCAGGTTGTGGTTTTATTGTTCAGGTTCCAAAGGTTCCACCGACTGTGTGGCGGGTCTCTGCCACAGCCCGAGGCTGGCAGCTCTTGCAGGCTGCAGCATGAGAACGGCCATGAGGAGTGTTTACCTGTGGCTGCTTTGGCTGTGAGCAGTGCTGCCCAGTAGTGTGGCACAACAGGAAGACTTTCGGGTGGGGCGCGGGGCCGATGGCGCTGATGCTATGGCTTGAATGGGTAATATGATGATGATGATGATGATGATGATGATGATGATGAACAGGAAGACTTTAGTACTGTGTTGTGCGATGTGTATTTACATCCTATTGGTTGTTACAGTGGCAATCTCTGCAGGTTGTGATTGGTTGATGCCAACCTTGTCCACACTGCCCTGTTAAACTGGTTTGTGTCACTTGTAACCCACCATGGTTGAAATGTTGCGCAGCGCTTTGTACATGTTATTAACTAAGGTGTTGCGAGTTGTGTCTGTTGATCTCTGAGCTTGTTGAGGTTGTGGCTTCTTTCGGTTAATGGTCTTCTTTTGACTTTTGTGGACCCCATGAGCCTTGTTTGGCTCCTTTGCGGGTGGGCCAGTGGCCCTACTTTGGTAATTCGGTAATTTGGTAATTCGGATATCTGAGGCAGTTCTGGAAGATGTCGGATGGTGTCACCGTGTACTGCTGATTTTCTTCTGAAGGCTTGGAATGTGCGCAATACTTGCACACATTCTGGAGCAGTGCACTACAGTGCTCCCTCCTTCTGTCCCGGTGGGGCGCGGGGCCGATGGCGTTGATACTATTGCTTGAATGGGTAATATGATGATGATGATGATGACCCACCATGGTTTAAAAATGTGAAGAAGAAGAAGAAGCACTCTAGCATGAGCAATGTGTCAGGCAGCACCGTGCTGGTGGGCCACCACTGAACATGTGCGCTCCCAGCGCTGTTAGCACTGCCCTGAAGCTGCAGGGTAGGCACACACGATGTCAAACTGTGGTGCTTGTTGATACACGCTGCTACCCCCACCCACGTGTAACCCCTCCCACACATGACTCAGTCACACAATTTGGATGTTACACGACGGGAGCATCGCCCGTTTTGGTCGCTGCTGCCGCATTGTCAGCAGTACACCAGCAGTGCATATGAAGTTGACACCAGGAGGCTGCTTCCAATTAGGGATGCGTGCATGTGCATGGCTATAGCATGCGTGGCACTATAAGGGTTTCGTTACGTGCAGTTTGCAGCAGTGACAGGCCTTCACCCTGCAGGAAAGGATGGCGGTGGTGGATGGGTGGGGGTGGGGGGGGGGGGTCCCAGACACCAGCCGAAGCGCTCGCTACCTTAAAGTTGACGAACAAATGACCATTTAAACACCCACGTCTGCTGCAGGTTTGATCTGGTGCGAACGTGTTTGGAGCTAAGCTGTGCCGACAGCTGGACCAATGAACTGAAGACGGCAAAACACCCACCAACCACTTGAGCTTGAGCCTGTTTCCCTCATGCCTGATCAACAGGCCGTGGTTTGTCGAGGCATTTGACATCAGCGGTCCAAGGCTTTCCGGCTCCTGCCTTTCCACATCACCACCCAATCTGTGTGCTCTTGTGTAAATGACGTAGTCGCTGCAAAGATGCACATGAAGAATGGCTTGACTGCTTCTGCTGGCTCTTGATCGAAAGGCCAATCGGTCGCTCGCAACATGCGCAGGCTGGCTTCTTCTTCGTGCATCGTATTATTGTTAACCGCAGGCGCAGTTTGCATATGGCCCGGAGTTGGTGCCCAGCGGACGCCGTGTCCTGAAATCAACAGCAGTAGCAGCTCTGTGGAATTGCATGAATGCAGTTGGCAGCAGAAGGCTACCCCAGTCGGGCAGCTGGCTATAGAAGGGGCGTATGGTGCACACCTCCCTGCACTCGTTGTGCAGGATGACAGTACCGTCCAGACACAGAACCAGTCTGCAGGTGGGCAGCCTGCAGTGTGATGCATGATGTACCTCAATGGAGGCTGGCGTGATGTATGCTTCAAATGCTGGCTGCATGCGAGCTGTGATCTCCACACTACCTTCCTCGAATATGCAGACCAGAAGCACCCTGCACATACTACACACTTGTCAGCCAGTGTGCAGCCTGCAGCAGCGGGCTTCGCCACTGTTGCAGTGTCAGTGGTGCAACAGTTGCCTCCAGCACCCCAACCGCTACTCATCTGCTGTGCCAGCAAGCGGCTATGTACATTAGATGTGCCGGCTGCGCGTATCTCTGATGCTCTTCTGCATGCCCTGTGCCCTGTTGCTGTGACGCAGGCTACGCTTTGCGACTGGAGCGGCTGGTGCTGGCAAACATTGCTTTGCCAGATCCAGTGGCAGAAGCAGGCGTACCCAGACTGTGGCCTTTGGGACTGTTTGCGGAACCAGGCAGCGAACTGTATATGGCGGATGTTCGGCTTGTTGTCAGGGATGTTACGGATCTGAAGCGCTACGTGCAGTTCTTTCAGGGGCTGCCCAGCAGCAAGGTGCAGTACTACACGGTGAGCTGCTGCACAGAGTGTAGTTCACAAGGGAAACGGGACAGTAAGCGACGGAGGCATGTGCTGTACTGCTTGTTAGTGTGTTGGCAGCAGCGGGCTGCTTTTCCAAGCCATGCTGTCCTTGCAAGCATCAGGCTGCGTGCTTGAGCATTTCTCTTGGAATCAGCATGTTGCTCCTCGTTTGTTGCTGCCTCGCAAGCAGCGTTGCGCAGCACAAATGTTGAACTGCCATCTTGTAGCGTCTCGCAGCATTTTTTTGGCTCACAGATCGGTGCTCTCCTGCAAGCGCTGTTGTGGGGTTAAAGGTGGTGTGGTGCAAGCAGTTGTGTCCTGCAAGCAGTACCACTGCTAGCTTCTGTTTCTGGCGCTGTGATGTTTCGGCTAGGGCGGACACATTCCTGCAGATAGGAGTCAGCCAAAGTTGATGCAGAGGCAGGTCTGGGTTGGTGCACACGCCAAGCAGTGAGCCCTGCTTGTCTACGATGCCGCCAGGTCCTGCATGGCAGGCAGCCAAAGCATGCTTTGGGTGTAGTTTGTATGTTTGCCAGCAAACCCACATGTTGCTGCTCTACACAAGCATGTCGCGACCTTTGGCATGCTCACCTCGGTGGCTTTGCCATGCGACTTCATTGCTGGTGTTGCGCTCGCAGGATGGGCTGAGCTTTGTGCAGGTAGCAAAGTGGAACGGCACCAGGACCACTGCTCGCTCCGTCACCATTGTTGCAGGGCCATGCAGGTGATGTCGCACAGCAGCTGGCGATGTTGTCCATCATTGTTGCTGAGCAGTGCGCCTTCCTGTGTCAGCGCCTGGCGGCAGCAGCGGCCTCTGGTTGAGCAGCAGACAGCGGGCTTCCTAGCTTTGAGGTGTATGCGGCTTGCTTGCTGCACCATCACCGCCTGCTGCTGCTGACCACACCTCATGGCAGGGTGTGTGCAGATCTGAAACTTATGCAACTGAGCGCAACAAGTGGCGAGGCTGTCAACACGCCTCGCATGCTGCTCGGCGCGATGTCCAGCGCCTGAAATGCTGTTGTTGCATGCGTTGTTGCTGCACAGGCCCAGCAGCACGGAGGTCTTCGCGTGGCCGGTACCAGAGACAAAGGCAGCGGCAGCAGCAGCCGCAAACAGCGGCTGTGCTGTGCGTGTTGCAAACAACAGCACACTCATCCCTACGCTGCTCCAGGCTGCATCAGTGTTCACGCAGCAGCCACTGCTGGTGTTCCTGCCCACAAATGTGAGCCTGGGCAGAGGATTGGGGCCTGGTTCAATACAGATCAACAGGTGAGTGAGTTGCTTGGTGCCTTTCTTTAGGTTTGGTGGTTGACGCTGGTGTTACATGCTGCTGTGTTGTAGTGTGATGCCTGTGCATGTATCTTGCGCATGTGTTGGCAGTACAGGTTGAGAATACAGCTGGGTTGCATGCAGGACTTGCGTCTCCCACGCGTGTGCTGATTAAGCAACGGCAGCAGCAGCAGCTGCTCCATGGGCCTGCATGTGATGCGCTTCTGCACCTGCATGCATCTCTGGTGGGGTGCAGCTGCACAACGGCTGTGTGGTTCTGATGCAGAGGTGTGTGCTTTGCAGGCCTGTCATCTTGGTGGGCTTGTTCAGCCAACCAACGTCAGTGGACCTTGGCATGGTGGTCAACCAGCTCAACGTGACTGCGCCACATTCCTCGGTCATCTGGCAGAGCCTCTACTTGGAGAACGCAGCGCCAGGTCAGGACCAGCAGTGGCACAGCAGGGCTGTGGCAGAAGGATGGGGGAAATCATTTCATCAGCTTGCAGGCAGACCAGATGGCAAGCTAGTAGAGCAGGCAGGGTCGTGGATCGGATGGTGTGTTGGCGCTCAGGGCAGCTGCTAGGTCAGCAGCGGTTGGGCAGCGCAAGCAGAAGCAGAGCAGCAGTTTTGTGGCTGGTCAGCCGGCAGGCATACATGCACCAGGTACAGCAGCTTGGCTGTGGTTGGAATTTGAGTGTAGTACCAGGGCAGCTACAACCCCCTGAACAGCAGGAGTGCACATGCAGGGCAAGGGCAGTCACACACGTTCAACGGCGTGTTTGTTTGCAGGGTCGGGTGGCCAATGCTCAGCATGTAGTTTAAGATGTGCAGTGGGCCGAATTGCCTTGTTCTGTGTTAGCAAGCTGTTGGATGTGGGCTCTATGCCAAGATGCATCGCCAATGTATGTTGAGCTGATGTTACTGGGTCTGTTGCTTGATTCACTGTCTGTTGCTGCAGGGGATGCAATCTCCGCTGTCTTGGCAGCTCCCTTCAGGTGGGAGCAGCAGTAGCGTGTAGTGCCTGTGGCTGCTGCCATGTTGAAGATGAAAATGCGTGGGGCTGGGGTGGAATTGTACACGCAAGGTGCATGCTTATCATGACAGGGGGTCAGGCTCTGCAATTTGGGGTGGCACCCACTCAAAGTGCATGCTTTAATATATACACAATTCAGCTGTGCAAAGGGTTCCTTGTACCAGTTTGAAATTTGGGATGCACAAACAGCTCGGCCCATTGTAGTCAAAGCTTTCCACCCTTATGACTAATTAGTGTGCTTCCTTATCTGGCTGCCTTTTTAGTTGCACCCACACCTGATTGTGTGTTGTCTCGCTGGTGGTGTCCTGCAGCCTTGCTGTCACCTTCAATGTATGGGCCATGTACTGCAACAGGTGCGCCTGGTATGCGGCATCTGCAAGGGTATGGGTGGGCACGAAAGCTCCTGTTTGGACTGCTGCAACCCTGCCACATGTGCACAGCATGCATGGGGATATGCCCGCAGCACAGGTGCGCATGCAGCGGCTGGTTGCAATGCATCATGGGACACGACGTCTGCTGCGTATGTTTGTACACACCTCTGCCTGACAAGTGTGTGTGGCACGCTTGATCAAGGGTTCCTGCAAGGGTTCCTGTAGTCTGTTGTCGCCAACGGTCTTGCTTCTGCTCTTTGACGCTCTTGCTGCTGGTGTGGCATTTGCTCGCAGGAGCGCTGCTGGGCAGTGCCTGCACCTGTACAACGCAACCGTCGTGCTAGCCACCGTCGAAGAGTTGGACTACATGAGCTACATGTGAGAGTATGTCCTTTGCTGCAATGCATTGCTGCAGCCCCAGGCGTGCACATTCGCTCTGCAACATGCCTGAGGTGGCGGCGGGTCGCAAGGCGTCACCAAAGACAGCGTGTCAGTACCATTACCTGACACAGGACGGCTGCGTCTCATGCACGCAGCACTGCAGTGTGGTGAGCAGACGGAAGCCCACTGCTGACATATGCGCACTGGAGTTGGACTCATGCTGTCCCATGTGCATTCGTCACGCGTGCTGCTGCTTCAGGTGGTCTTCGTACAACTCGCCGCTGCCCTCTATGAAAGCGACTACCGACTTTTATGACACAGAGGTGGGCCACACCGTGTGTGTTAAAACCTGTAAAGAGGCTGCTACAAGAAGAGTCTGCAACTTGCAACAGGTTGACCAGCGTGATGCAGACACATGATCTGCCCTTGGAGATGAGCGTACAATTGACGTTGCAGCTGAGTATGTTGCGGTCACACGACGGCTGCTTCTCTGGGTCCCGCTGCGTGCAACTGCTCACTTACGAGCTCTGATTTGCCGCTTGTTGCTTTGCTTGTTGCTGTGTGTCTTGCAGTTGAAAGTTACAGTTCTTCAGGTGAGACTCTGGGGTGGCTGCAGCACCAAAGCTGTGATATGTCGCTTGGCATGCTGGCGAGGGTGCATGCACGTGTAATGCAGCAAGGGTGTGCTGCTTCTCCCTGTTCTGAAACAACCCCACAATAATGGCGCACTGCCAGCAGTAGGTCTTGCATGCCTCCAGCCGTAAACAGCATCAAAGATGGTCCCCACTGCCTGTTAAACTGTGCCTCTATGTAGCATGTGCTTCATGCAACATCACCTCCTGACCATCCCTAGTGCAATCTGCCTGCATCTGCAGTTCATGCCAGGACCAGGCCCGGATGCTTTAACCGTCATTGACTTCCAGAACATGGCATGGGACATTCGCTTCAGTGTGGTGACCACACAGCCTGTGGTAGCAGCCAAGCTACCGCTGCGAGGGCTGGGCATCAACTTGCAGGCTACACGCGCAGGCCCGCTGCTGCAGAGTGTGGACAGCTGCAGCACCCTTCAGGTGGGTGTGGCGCGTTGGGAGCTGTGCTTCTGACACCCCGCCATGCATCACCTTGTTGTCCACAGCAGCGCGAACAGCCTGGGCACTCGAGTTGGTAGTTGCGGGCTGGCCGCAAGGTTGTTCCCTGTCAGCGTGCTGCGCCTTGATGGCTGGTCAGTGTGTCCCCGGCTGTTCTTGTTGTCATCACAGCCTGCATTACTCTGCAGCGACAAACTGCGCCGCACTGGTGATCAGACCTTGGCCAGCCTGCTGTGTTTGTGCATCATTTCTCGAAGCACTTGCCGACCGCCATGGCCACAACTTGTGTTCGGCGCTTGCGTTTTGAACACCTGTATACCCTGGCTGCATGGTTCATCGCGCCTGTGACGACATGCAGGCGGCCATGCAGTACCCGACAAAGGACAACCGGCTGCATGTGTGGCTGGTAGTCAGCAACTTCAGCATAGCACCTGCTGAGCAGCCCGACTGCTGGCAGCATCACAGCATCAACTACACGACACAGCTCTACTCTCAAGAGGTTGTCGACAGCAGCGGTGCGGGTGCGCCCCGTCTGCTGCACGACTCGATGCCGCCTGGCTCCGCTGCACCAACGGACCCTGGCGCAGCAGCAGCAGCAGCAGCAGCCAGGGGACCAGCAGCGGGGCACGCAGCAGCACCACGGAAGCTGCAAGCCCAAGCCGAAGACGTTGGCGACGCATCCTCGCTGTCTCCTCTGCTAGCACCGAGGCTTGTGCTGCATTCGCTGTCGCTCGAGTTCATGCGCGACGCGTTTGTGCTGCCAGCCGCAGCCGTCGACCAGTTCTTGCTGATCCAGAACGTCACGCTGCTACAGCTGCCTCAGGGGCCGAACGCGCGTGCTGCAGCTGGCGCGCGTGCAGGGCCGTGGCCACCTGACGTCTGGACTGTGCTGCTGTGGTCCATCAACAGGTGCGAGGCGAGCGCACCCTTGAGGCCTCCTCCAGCAGGAGAGCCTGTGTTTGTTATGCCAGGGATGACAGGCGCCGTCCAGCTGCAATCACGCATGCTGGGTGTGGTGCCAGAGGAGGCTGGCTGTGTGCTGCTTATCCAGGGATCTTGGAATTGCCAGGTGTTCGACCAGGCCTTGGCAGAAAAGTTATGGCATGACCCGAGCGTCGGAGTTGTTTCAGCAACTTCCTCTTGCTTCGAGCAGCGCTGTGGCCGCAGCTGCTGCTTGGCACTCAACACCGCACAGCGGGCCAAGGGTGGCGCGTGTGCTGGCAGCCCACACCAGAGCGCCGCCAGCAGTGTGCTGCAAGCTGCTACTTTTGCCCGTCATGCCGTGTTGTGCCGCTTGCTGGTCTGCTGGTTATGAAGCCTGGTTCTTTTCCTGCCCGCAGAACACGACGTGACAGCCCAGTGGGGCTCCACGGTGTGCGGCTGCTGCTCCCTCAGCCGGAGTTTGACTACCTGGAGGCCTCTGCTAGTGCTGCGAGCTCCTTCGTCATTGAACTTGAGGGTAAGCTTGCCATACCCGAGCGTGCAAGTGGGGTTACTTGCATTGTTCAGGTGCACATGCGTGTGTGTTATATGCTCTAGCTGTGTGCTAGCTGTTGCTGTACTGCAGTGTTGTTGCTGCTGTAGAGGTGGCGTACTGGTGCTCTGTTGCGCTTCCAGTTGTTGGCCGCATCGTGCTTATGCACACTGTGTCAAGGTACAGGGCGGCAGGTTTGCCATGCATGTATCGCCACAGCGCTGGCCAAACGGCAGGCACGTCAGAGCCTTGTGTGGTTTGTGCCATTTTGTTTGCAGGCGTACCCACAGGCATCACCTTCAGTGGTGCCACGGTGGGCACTAACGCAGTGCGCGTGGCATCCATGCAGGCCCCGGGCTTGGCAGCAGCAAACATTTGGCTGCTGCCAGACCCAACAGCAGCTGCTTCCATGCCTGAAGGGTATGCTTGGCCGCTGGCACTGACCGCGGCAAATGCGGCCGGCAGCAGAGCTGCTGGTGGCAAGTCAAGTGGGCCGAGCAGTGCGGCAGGCAAAGCAGTACTTGGCGGTATCGTAGGTTCAGTGGTGGCAGTGGTGCTGCTGCTCAGTGCGGCATGCTGCTGGTGCCTTCGGCGCCGGCGTCGGCAGCGGCGGCAGCAGCAGCAGCTGCAGCTGCAGCCAGCGAAGGTGTTTGAGCTGGCGGCTACACCTGGCACTGGCTGTGAGCACTGCACGCACAGCAGGGAGTCCAGCTTGCTTGTAGTCGCGAAGCAGCTTGGGCCGGGTCAGCTGGCAGGCTTATCGGCTGGCAGTGATGCGAGCGTCGACTTTGACCAGGCCCTGAACCAGGGGGGCAAGCAGGCCTGCCGGGTATGCACGGAGACGCTGCCAGCCAACACACAGACGCCACGGAACAGTGTAGAACGTGAACAGGTGGCTTATCCGCGCACCAGCGATGAGTCTACGATAGGTAGCGCTGGCCGCGCAAGCCGTCCCCGCAACAGCAGCGAGCAGCCTGGCTCATGCCTTGCCAGCAACAACTCCTACGGCAGCATGTCTGCAGCGGGCACAGTGGAGAGCGAGTCTCTGGACGCCACTGGTGACAGCGTCAGCGTGGGGCTCGAACGCTGGAAGGCAGCCATCAGCTTGACAACCATGCAGATGATGGAGCGGCGCATGGCGCAGTCGCTGCACACGACACCGCCAAGTTCCGTGTCAGGTTCTCAGCAGCTGCCAGCTACGACAGCCGCTGCTCAGCAGCACCGCGGGGGTGCATCTGCTGCTGCAGCAGCAGCAGCAGCAGCAGCAGGGGCGGATGGAGGGTCGTCGAGTGTGCAGGGGCCAGTGGCGTCACCAGGGCTGGCCAATGCAGCTGCGGCTGCCAGAGCCACACCTTGGGGCGCTGGAGTGCGCAGCAGCGGCAGCAGCGGTGCAGAGCCGGCCGTGCAGGCACGGCAGCCGCTGCGGCTGCAGACGTTGATCGGGCAAGGCAGCTTCGGCAGTGTCTACCTTGGCACATGGTGGGTGCTTGCTGGAGTGCTGGAAGGCATTGTACACGTGTCAACTGTTTTGTGGTAAACCTAAGCACAGTACTCAGACTGGAGTGGCTGGTGATGCTACTGTGCAGCATGCAGCAGGCCATGACGAGGCCAGCTTGCCATGTGCGTGCCATGTGTGATGAGCCTCCAAACCCAGCCCAGCAGATTGCTCTGCATGTAGCTTCACTTGTGTTGCTTGCTGCACCTGTGCGTTTGCAGGCATGGCAAGCGTGTCGCGGTGAAGGTGATGCAGCTGCCGGCAAACGCGCTGCTGGGCCAGCTGCAGCCGCGCAGCAACTCTACACCTCACATGGCACTTATGGAGACTGTTGTCAGCAGCACCATCAGCCACCCTAACCTAGTGCAGGTGAGACCTGTTTGCAACCGTCCGCATGGGCGGGATCGCTGTTTTGTTCGGCCGGGGATGTATTGCTCTGCGATGCCTACGAGAGCCTCGCTTGAGGTTGACTTTACCGGCTGAGCTGCCACAGGCGGCTGGGTGCTGAGCTTACTGACGGTAGCACCACTTGTACTACTGTTTGCTGGTTGGGTGTCGCTTATGCCTCTTGCAGCTGTCACGATCCCTGCTATGTTGCTGCCGGACTGCAGGTGTACACCTACACGCTCAACCCGTTGATAGCGGGCGATGAGTCAGACAGCAGCAGGCAGCAGCAGCAGCCGCAGCAGCAGCAGCGTAATCTCCCGCCGCTGCCACCGCAAGCGCGCCAGCCGCAGCAGCAACCGCCACCGCCTGCTGGCTACACGCCTGCCTTGGCAGCACCGCGCAACCAGAGCACTGTTGCTGGCTGGGAGCTGCGGCTTGTCATGGAGTTCTGCGACCAGGTAGGGGGTGCTGACGCGTGCAGCGGTTGTGACGCTCAAGCTACTCACCCTCACTGATTTGTGTGCTGCGCCAGGCTTGCAAGCTGTATGCGGAGGATGCTGACACGCTGTGCAGCGGCCATGGCACAAGTCACCACTGTGTGCTGCATGGTAGTCAGCTGTCATCTGCTTGAAGTAGTGTTGTTTTGTCTGTGTAACTTTCAGGGCACGCTGCGTGATGCGCTGGACAATGGCATGCTGCGCAGCAGTGGCGGCCGCTACATGCACCCAGGGCTGGCACTAGGGCTGGCGCAGGACATCGCTGCTGCACTGATGCACCTGCACGCGGAAGGTGCGCGAGTCTGCAAGTCGCCATGTGTTGAAGTGCGAATGCGTGGGTCAGGGAGCGCACTGTACGCCCCTGTGTTTGTGAGAACTTCTGCGGCGCTTGCGTGTTGAAGCTGCGCACGGAAACCTCTTCATGGGCATATTGCACATTGACACGTTGCACATCGACACGTGGTGCCTGGTGTATGCGTGCGTTTAAACCATGTTGCGTGGTCAGCAGCACCAACATTGGGCTCTTCATGGCAGTGCACTCTGTTCTGCTGCCAATGCCCCAGCTGCCTGCTGCCCTGGTTGATGTGCAGGTGTGGTGCATGGCGACCTCAAGGCCGCCAACGTGCTGCTCATGCGTGGTGGTGAGGACGTGGGTGGGCTGTGGGCCAGGAACCTGGGCTACCGCGTGACAGCAAAGGTGGCCGACTTTGGGCTGGCGTTGTCCCTGGATCCCAAAGACACGCATGCCACCATGGCGGCAAGGGTGAGTGGTAGCTTCCAATGAATACATGTGGGAAAAGCTTGCTTGGTGTCCATGCACTACCTGCCTCTGTATGGACAGGCGTAGAGGCATTTGAGAGCTGTCACACTGCTCTGCTAGCGCCAGCTGGCTGTTAGGCTGGTAGTCGACAGATGTTTGCCGTGCCTGGCTTGCACTCTGCAGATTTGTACGCAGGAGGTGGCTGTGCTTGTGCATCGCTCCGCACCCATGTGCCTGCTGCTGTCTGCTGCAGGGCACGCCCACGCACATGTCGCCTGAGCTGTTCCTGTCGGGCCACGTCAGCAAGGCCAGCGACGTGTACGCGCTCGGCATACTGCTGTTCGAGATGCTGACCGGGCAGCGCGCCTACGCCGGCGTGCCCATCCCGCTGCTGCCGCACGAGGTTGCGCGCCAGGGGCTGCGGCCCACCTGGCCCGCCAACCTGCCGCCGGGCTGCAGGGACCTGCAGCGGCTGGCAGAGGCATGCTGGGCGCAGCAGCCGCAGGACAGGTACGCTGCTTGCTGCTTGGCGTCTCCCAGCACGTGCAGTGTTTCGTGGGCCCGCAAAATGAGCGCGGTCTGCAGGTTGACACTGTTGACCATACTTCTATTGCATATGCCGTCTGCTGGGTGTTGCTGGCGTGAGTGTTCCAAGCCTTCGGCTGTCCATACATCAGCACTGTCCCGCCTTTGCTGCGCAGCTGACCTGCGCTGTGTGTTATGGGCTGCTGTGCTTCTGCAGGCCGTCTCTCCAAGCAGTCTATGAGACGCTCTCACACTGCCCAGCAGCACCTCTAGGAGCTCAGCAGTGCGTGCTGTACCCTCAGCGGCACTCCCTGGACAACCAGAGCGGCTCGTTTGTGCACTCAGTGCAGCAGCAGCTGCATGAGCTGCAGCTGACAGCGGCGCAGCAGGCCCTGCTGGTGCAGCAGGGCCTGGTGGAGCAGGCCCTGAAGCAGCAGCAGCTGCAACCCAAGAAAGGTGCAGCTGGCCAGCCGCTGATGCCTGCCTTCGACCTGTCTTGGAGCGAGGTAACGCATGGAGCAATCAAAAACATGATGTGACAAGACCTGGTTGCAGGGTGGGGCCTCACAAAGCTGGTCTCCTAATTTATTACCTGGGCTCGTTGTGGCACATGTGGACAGCGGAGGTCCTGCTTGCGGGCAATGCTCCCATAGCAGTAGCTGTTGTCAGGCATGTTGGATGCACACTGCTGGGTTCAGCTTGTGTTGAGATGTGCAGCAGCCTTTTGGGTTGCTGCTGCTGGACCTGGCTTTGTCTTGTAGAGCCTGTAGCTTATGCCATTGGCAGCACTGTTACTTGTGTACGCACCACACGGCATGCAGAGCAGGCCGCATGCTGTGTGAGGGGCAGCGCCAAGCATGCAGCTGTGTCATGGTGCGGCACACGCAGGGTCGTTTGCTGCACTTGTTTTGACCAGAGTGGGAGAACAACACTGTTTGAAGTGTCTGTCCAAATGATCCGTGTCATGCATGCATGTCCTCTGCGCGCATCTGACGGCGCCATCAGGGCCGTCACTGTTGATTGAAGTAATGGGCACGCATCTTGTCCTTGTGTCCTTACACGCTGCATGTTTCAGCAGACTGCAGAGTACTCACCCTCGTTGCGTGTTGATGCATCTTCAGAAGCAGCGTACCTTCACCACTGTGCTGTACGGTGGTGACTAGAAGGTACAACAGCTCCCGTGAAGTGTCATGCTCGGTACATGCTGTTTTACAAACCCTGCCTGCATATGTATTTGGTGCCTGGATGTATGCCATAAAAGTGCGCACGTGGACAAGCAGGTGTGTGATGATGGACCTCAAGCATGCCCACGATCAGCTGCGTGTTATGCCATCTGCCAGGCACAATGCTGGAATGCCACATGCTCCTTTGGCATTGTGGCACTCTGGTAGCATCACATGGCATGCAGTGTTGCGTGCATTTTTTATTTGTGCCTTTGCAGGAATAAAAGCCGTGTGTGTCTGTGGCAGTATCTGTGCTGTGTAGCATGGTGCCTACTTTTGCAGCAGGATTGAGACCCAAGCAGCGCTTGTTGGGTCCACTGCAGTTGCTTTGGTCGTTTATGATGTCCTCTGTCAGTTGGAAAGTATAAGCTGCAATGCTCATTGGCATTGTTGCAAGGGGTCTGTAAGGGGTATAAAGCTGTGGTGGTTTCCTGATTCTTTTGATCTTGTAATTGAGCTGATGTGTGTGGTGCTTGCTGGTTGTATGAGGAGTGGGCATTGCTCTCTGATGTACATCCGACAATTGGCACCAGGTGCAGTCACACCGCACAATGTGTTTTGACAGTGCGTTGCATCACGCACGGTGCATCCCAGTACGTATTCGTTCCTGGGGATGGCTGCCAGGCCAACGTAACAGCTGGCAATGCCAGCACTGGGAGGATATTGCGTCCCCAAGAAAGCATACTGCGTGCTATGGGCGGTAGGGTATTCAGGTTGAGGAATCCATGGGACTGGCCATGCTGCTGCGCATGCAGCACCATAGGCTGTCTTGTGTTTGTCAATCCGTGCTTGACAATGGCTCTTGTTCTGGCAGCTGCTGGGTGCAGCTGCTTGATGTTTCCAGTTTCCCAGCGGTGTCTTGCAGCTAGAGCAGTGTCGCTGTTGGCCAGGGGCTGGCAAGTTTACATTTGTTGTTGTTACATTGTAGCTGTGGCAGCATTTGTTCCCGTGCCAAAACAGTGCACTCCTTTCTGGCTACACTCTGTGCAGCATGGTCAACTTGCGTTGGTGCGGTTGTAGTTTGTGAACTGGAGGCAGTGCTGCTGGGGTGCATGAGTTATGAGGATTGTTGTTCAACAAGGTACACATGTGGTTAAAGCAGCATGCATGCATGCTTGGTGTGGGCTGTGGTTGGGCATGCACCTTTTTGTTCAGTTTTGCAAGTACGCGTGTGTTATGCGCTAGGTCATCTGCTTTGCATTTGTCAAATCGTGCACTGAGCCGCATGTTTTGCAGATAATCAGGCGTATATGCTTGCACCTGCGTGCTTGACCGCATGTACTGCCAGAGCCTGTCTGCCAGGCATGCTGCTCTGCCTGTCTTCCTGTTACATATAACATGTGCTGCAAATCGGAGCCCTGGCTACTGGCCGGCCTGCTGGCTTTTAGCCACCATATGCATTTGCGTCGGCTCATGAGATGGCCTCCCACCCCCTGGTGGCGAAGCGTGAAATCTGAAGCGAGTCCAAGCATTTACAGCCTGTCGTGTGTTATGCATTGAGCCTCGGTGCTGCAGTTTCTTGTCTGATGCACTTTGTGTGCGGCAAGAGCGTTCTGCGCAGGCAGCAAGGGTGGCGGGTATAGTGTGTGTTCTCCGCTTTGCTCGTGTCGGGAAGCAGCATGCAGTTTGTGTGCTCTTTGGGCTGGCTGGCATCGTAATTGCTCAGCATCAGAGCCTTGCTGTGTTGCAGTGCACAGAGACTCGTAGTTTGAGGACAGTACCAGCAATGTTGTGGAGGTTCTGTTCTGGTAAGTCTGGCTTGAATCTTTTCAGCGTTTCAAACTCAGCAGTGTGGCAAAGCTAGCGTGCATCACGCTGGTATTCAGCTTCCCTACTAACTTCAGGCACTGTTGCAGTTTCGGCGGCACTGAATGGTATGCGTGCATGCTGGTTGTTACATCATCCTAGGGTGAATGATAGCGATGTGCAGCTGCCGCTGGATTCATCTGTGCTGCGTGTGTGAGTGTGATAGTGGTGATGCCATGGCAGGTGTGAAGGGGTTGCGCAAGTCAGCTGCAGAGGTACAGCAGGACGCCATCAAAGGTTCTGGCACAATGGCTTGCCCACTGGGCTTGCCCCACATGGCTTGCTTGCGACTAGGAGGTGACACGGCGCTCGCTGGCACTATTGGTGCATCATGACATGTTGTCGCTGCGCATGTTTGCACTGTTTGCTTTGGTATGATTGTGACTTATAGTGCTTTGCCCTGTGGACTGCCATCTGCTGATGTCTGGCTCATCATTGTTCAGGTGCGGTTGCTGTTGTATTGCTGTGGGTGTCCTTGCTGGCCTGAATGGTGTGCTCCTCTGCATCATCATCGTACTACTCATTCAAGCCATAGCATCAACGCCATCGGCCCGCGCCCCACTGAGACGGAAGGAGAAGGGAGCACTGCTCACGACTGTTTGCAAGTACTGCGCACATTCCAAGCATTTAGAAGAAAATCAGCAATACACGGTGACACCATCCGACATCCTCTATAGATGTGTATAGGAAAAGGTACAGTAATATTGTGACACAAGCTACAAGGGTTGTAGTGCAAATTTGTGGCTGCCGCCTCGCCCCTGGCTAGCCATATTTGTCAGGCCAATGGTGTGTCTGTATACGGCTTACTTCATGACGTTCCCAAAATTTAGTACCATGCTGCTGTGTGATCAACAGTAAGCTTGCAAAAGTAAGCTTGTAGGCTTGATATTGTGTTGCTGGGGCGCCATTAGCCTGCTTCACACAGCCTGTGCAGTTATAATAACTACCTGCTGATTCTGGAGCATCTTCCTGCAATTGGTAATCACTTGATTTCCTGAACCAACATAAGCTGATTACCTGATGCACAGCAGCACGCATCACCTCTTTGGACTACAGGAAGTACAGTTTCGTGGTCAATGCCGGCATAAGTTGGCGCTCTTAGTAGAGGCAGCAGGTGCGACATGACAAGGACCACAGCTGGCATCATCATCATCATATCACCCATTCAAGCCATAGCATCAGCGCATCGGCCCCGCGCCCCACCGGGGCGGAAGAGGAGGGAGCACTGCTCCAGAATGTTTGCATGCATTGCGCACATCCCAAGCCTTGACAAGAAAAGCAGCAATACACGGTGACACCATCCGACATCTTCTAGAACTGCCCCAAATATCATCAGATACAAAACGCAACACCTTGATTGACGAATCAGCCATGGACAAAACACTGCGCAACTTTTCAGCGCAACCAGGCAGGGATCTGATCTCAGCGAACATAGTATCCCTCTGAGCAGAAGTAGCAGGGCAATCAAACATCAAGTGTGACAAAGACTCAACTTCTGCACCAAATCATGGACATCCTGAAGTGGAGTTAGCTCTGCGACCCCCAAACTGACTAGTACGCTCATGTACACACAGGCAACCCATGCGAACGCGCAAAAGTAGTTCAACACCACGTGGTGATGCCACTGAACGCAAGTACGGCCTAGGCCTCCTGAAACCCATAGCATCAACATGAGTGGGATGCACATGAGCCACACACCGACTCAGAGTGGAGTGTTCCAACGTTTCGCATGCAATCCTTTCAGCATGTAGTATCCTGACCTGCTTGTTGACATGGCTCTTGCACGCACTGGCTCTGCCTTCCGCGGTCACAACATTCACACCATACTTGCACAGCAGGCTCTGCACATACTTGTGCCACGGTGTCACCGCCACAGCACCACTAGGACGCCTCCATTCAGCTGTAAACACTTGATTTGGCAGCCGAACGCCCTGCATACGCTGAATCCTGTAGTAGTACTCCAAAGCCCTCTGATGAAGCCACATATGCAACGGTTTCGCACCCCATTCTGCCAAGAGAGCTGAAGAGCATGGGCGCTCCTTGCCACAGCGCATTGCGCATTTGATGATGTCTGTCTGTACTTTGTCAATCAGCTGCAGTTGCCTAGCTGTGGACGGAAACCAAACCTCACTGCCATATTCAACAATGGGACGGACACACGTCAGCAACAGTATGCGTTTAACCTCCACACTGATGCTGCGGCTCTTCCAAATTGGCATGAGCGCACCCTTCACACGTTGCACCTTAGCCAGCATCTTCTCAAAATGTGTGGTCCATGTACAGGTATTGTTGCACCACAGGCCAAGATAGCAGTACTCCGATACAACAGGCACAGGGACATTGTTCCAAACAATGCCGGAGTCGACCAGCTGGCTGGTCTGTCTTGCTGGCAGCACATGCATGACGGCAGACTTCAAGCTGTGGAGCTTGAAGCGCCACTGGCAACTGTAATTGTAAACAGTTGCAGCCACAGCCTGAACTTCAGACAGAGACCCGCAGATAGCAACAAAGTCATCAGCCTGCATGGCTGCCACAACTTGGCCTGCAGGTTCGTCACGAGGGCCCATGAGGGTAACGCCAGGGTGCTTTGCATGCACGTCACGCAGCAAGTCGTCGATGAACAACAGGTACAGTGTGGGCGAAATAACATCACCCTCATGCAGGCCAAGGTCGCAGGTGAACCTATCCGTGGTGCAACCCTCATGAGACACCACACGCTGCGCGCCCTGATACAAGTTGTACAAGACACGGAACATCTTGCCACGCACACCCTTATCCCACAGCTTCTGGAACAAGCCATCAAGCCAGACCGTAGGGAATGCCTCGAAGGTGTCAACGAACAACACATATGACTCCTTTCCCTCAGCTTTCCTGCCATTAAGGACCTCGCTGAGCACGCTTTGATGGTCAGCACAACTGCGCTTGATGGTCAGCTTGATGGTCAGCACAACTGCGCTTGATGGTCAGCACAACTGCGCTTGATGGTCAGCACAACAGCTAGGCAGTGTGGCCCGGTTCTGCTTCTCAGTATGTGCATCCGCTGTCCCTTTCAGTGTACCAACAAGTTCTCCAAAAAATAGTTGATGCTCAACCATGTCTTCTCCCACCTCTGCTGCCACTGCTACTCTATATTGTCTCTGCACCCTCGCAGTTTAAGAGGAAGGCGGCAAGGCCTACCGGCGGCAAAGGCAGGGAACAATGTGATGTTACTCAAGCCAAACATCGCCGCCTTGTACGATGAGGAGTGGAGCAGCTGGACATTGTTAGTTTTTTTATTTACCACAAACCACTGCACTGCCAACATGGCCGTGATTGTGGTCGGCTGCAACCCGCCCGCACTGGCTGCAGAGGAAATGAAATCAGGCTTCACCAGCGCTATTTCTGCAGGCAGCTATAGTTGTCCCAGCTGTTGTTCCTACTAGTAGCGCGGCTCCATGTGTTGCGCATCAAACGGCTGCTGATGCAGGGGAGTTGCGACTGCAAAGTTCTTATCTGCAGTGCTGCAGCTTCATCTTTGTAAATTGTCCGAGTGGATGCCTTGTCAGTCGAGTACTTTTTGGGTTTGTGCCGATGGGTGCTTGCACGGTGGGCTGCAATGTGCTGTCTTTGCATTGTGCTTTTTCTGTGCCAGTGCACACGTGACTTGGTGTCAGGGTTCAGTGGCACAGGCAGGTCAGGTGCTGATGGCTTCTGAGGCCACCTGCACCAACACCAGGATAGAGCTACGTGTTGGGTACTTGTTGGTGGTTTGCCAACATGTTAACGCTGACAAGTCGCTGTCCAGCTGGTTGTGTAGTAATGTGCTGTTGTGGTTTACAGGTGTGCCAGGGCGATGTCCTGCTGAAACAGTGCATGTGAATCCCTGCTTGGTGGTACACACACATGTACATCGTTAGCATTGTACTGCAGCTCAGTGTAACAGAGCTGCCATGTTCCTGTCAGCAACCCCTTCTCTAGGGCTGGCAAACCGCTTGCCACAAGTACACGACAGGTTGTGACAGCATGCTTCAGCAAGGGCACAGAGTTGCAACAACGAGTCTGAACAGGTAGTGCGTACAACCGTGGTTGTCGTAACACCTTTCGCGGCTTTGCTGCAGCAAGTTCTCGTAACCGGCCCGGGTTGCACGGAGTTCGCTTCAGCGACAGGGTTAACATGTTATTCCGTGGAACACTCCTGTGCGTAACCTTGGTATTGGTTACAGGGGGGGGGGGCATTTTCCGACGCAGTTGCTGGCAGCAGGCTGCTGACTGTCTGAAGAAGCCTCCCGTCCTTGCTTGTTGTGTTCAAGCACGTACTGTTTCCTCAATCAATCAGATGACAGCCAAGTGCTGCAGAGGATACAGCTGAACTACTCATGCAAAAGTAATGCCAGTTGGTGCTGCAGGCTGTTTTAACCATGAAGTCAGCTCTCAGCGGCTGATGGGGTCTTGATCGTGCCATTTATAAACTTCACCTCTAAACTTCTAGTTTGCGCTCATCTTGCAGTGGCACTGCAGCCGTGACTGCATTTCCAATGCATGTCAGACATGTTCGGCACTTTCGAAACCCTGGTGGTGGCGACGCTGCACACAGGACTTAGGATGCAGCACTCACTGGCTGGCTGTAGTTGAACGAGGAAGGTTTTATTCGTTTCTGCAGGGTGATCTATTATTTCTGGCACTGCACATGCTGTTGTTGCAGCGGTGAAGCTTGTCTGTGAGGCTGCATCAATGTTCACGAAGGGCCTTGTGCTGTAAGCGCACCACGATAATAAGACACGCTGCTAGGGTATGTTGTTTTCCATGGAGGGCAGCTAGCATCGCGCTGTTCTTGCACAAAGTTAATCAGGGCAGACAGCGGAGTAAGCCACCATGAAAACGGAGACGGCAGATCTGATTTTAAGTGATGTGGAGACGCCATTTCTTCCGGGTTCTACCCAGGCTGCGCCGCAGCAGCACTCCCGGAAGAAACCCCTGACACTGCTGCCCCTCATCGCCCTCATTTTCTTTGAGGTGTCAGGAGGCCCATTCGGCACGGAGGTAAGTGAAACGGTTCTGCAACATGCTTGCTGTGCATCAGTAGCCTGGATAGCAGCCGCTGCTGCTCTGTGCAAGCTGCCTGCCAGGCTGTGTGCAGCGCTGCTGGCAGCAACTGGTAGCATGCGAAACACCATGTTTTCGTAGTCATGCCAGCGTCCAGATGTTTCGTCTGTCAGCCGTGCTGTATGCCTGCAACTGCTAGCAAGGCATCACCACCCCGTGCAGTTCCCAATGTACACTCTGCTGATCTAGCTCAGCTGCAAGGCAATGCCTATACATAGTGCTTGTTGCACCTGCATTTGCTGCAGAGCAGCGCCTACAGCAGGCCAGGGCAACAAGCATAGCTGAACTTTGTTGTGATAACATACCACACGGTATTGCTTTGCAGGCCATGCTTCGGTACGTTTACAGTTTTCAGCCTGCACCAGGACTGCGTATGCTTGCATCTACCACTCCAGCAGAGCTCGCATCTATGCCGGTCTGCAACTCTACACACTGTCAACGCAGCCACTCTTTCTGCACGGGTGTATCTTGCAGGATGCTGTTGCGGCAGGCGGCCCACTGCTGGTCCTTGCAGGACTACTCATCTTTCCTCTGCTGTGGTCCGTGCCAGAGGCCCTCATCACAGCAGAGCTCGCAACAGCCTTCCCTGAGAACAGCGGCTATGTTGCATGGGTTACCGCGGCCTTCGGACCCTTCTGGGGTTTTCAAGAAGGGTTCTGGAGCTGGCTGAGCGGTGTAACTGACAACAGTATCTACCCTGTCATGTTTGCGGACAACTTGCGCATCTTTGTGCCCGCTCTGAATGAGGGGTGGCCCAGGTGAGGCGTGCGACCAGAAGTAACAGCTATGATGACTGATATTTGTTAGTTGTTAATTACAAATAACAAACAACACAGCAACTTAGGGTCATGGCAGGCTTGTACTTGCGCTCGTTGAGCCCGTTGCAACAGACGCAAAGTGCGCCTGAATTTGGTCACTGTTGCTTGTAACATGATTGTGCGATGTATTGCTTGGGTGGCGTGTCGGTCAGAGCTGCGCGGCGCCCTCGCTGCACACAGCATGTTGTTTTTCCACGCTGGCTGTGCTGGTTTGCTGTGCTGTCCTGCAGGATGGCCTTCCTTGTGACGGTGTCGTTGCTGCTCACGTACCTGAACTACCGGGGCCTGAATGTGGTTGGCCAGACCGCCATGACCACGACTCTTTTCATCATCATGCCGTTTGTGCTGCTGTGCATCCTGGCAGCACCACACGTGGAGCCCACCAACTGGCTACAGGTATGAGATGGCTCAGTCTTTGTGCCTGCACGCATGCTTCCAGCAAGCAGCTCCTTGCAATCGCCGTGGAAGACTGCAGTGTGTTTTAGCCACTGTGACATAAGTTCAGTCGTCGAGCATCAGTTTGGGCAGCACGGCACATAGTACAGTGCAGGTTGCAGCACGTTGTGTCGCAGCCAGCATCCTTACTGTGAGGTGCTATTCAAGGTGACTGCACATGTGGGGTTTGTGCCCCAAACCATGGCTTAGCATGCTTCCTTCAACTCGCGCTCATGCTGGCTGCTGCTGCTGCTGCTGCTGCTGCTGCAGGTTGACTGGGGCAGTGTGAAGTGGGGCACTTACCTCAACATCCTCTTTTGGAACCTCAACGTGAGCAGAGGGCTGTGGACATGATGCAGCAGCAGCGCAGCACGACGGTGGTGTCCTGTTGCGTTGGGGTCTGCTTCCGCTCACTGCATGTGCATATGCCTCGCATTTCAGCCTTCGCTGGGCTTAATGCCAAGGAACGGCAGCTTGTCACTTGAGTGGGCAAGGGTGTCATGTGCATTGTGGGCCAGCTGCTCTTGCCTGAACGTGCTGCTTAGTTTTATTTGCCCACTGGTGCTGGTGCTGCTTGCAGTACTGGGACAGTGTTAGCTGCCTAGCTGGCGAAGTGGAGAGCCCTAGCAGGACGTTCCCCAAGGCGCTGATGTGGGCTGTGCTGCTGGTGATTGCCAGCTACTTCCTGCCTACGCTGGCTGCTCTGGGCGTGTCTGTGGACTCAGCAGACTGGCAGCTAGGGTACTACGGGAAAGTGGCACAGCAGGTAAGCAGGAGCACACTTCAAGTGGCTATGGCATGTACGTCCTTGCAGCCTGCACCCGCTTTTGGTTGTGAGCGCAGATATCACATAAGCGGGGCCTGCCTCATGCGATGAGGATGGTGGTTTGCTTGTCACATCTGCTGCTGTTGCTGCTGCTGCTGCTGCTGATTGTGGGCACACCGGTGGCCTTGCGTGCTTTGTTTTCGCCCACACCATTGCGCTGGCCTGCAGGTCGCGGGCAACTGGCTAGCCTGGTGGGTGGTGCTGGCTGCCGCCGCCTCCCAGATTGGCCAGTTCCAGGCTGAGATGTCCAGCGACTCCTACCAGCTGCAGGGCATGGCGGAACGAGGCTTCCTGCCCAAGTGCCTGGCCCGGCGCAGCAAGCACGGCACGCCGACCGTCGGCATACTGCTGAGCAGCCTGGGCGTGGTGTGCCTTGGCTTCTTCAGCTTTGTGGACATCGTGGAGATGCTGAACGCGGTGTACTGCCTGGCGGAGCTGCTCGAGTTTGCCGCGTTCGTGTGGCTCCGGGTGGCGGCACCTGCACTGCCACGTCCCTACAAGTGAGCGCGCGGCTGCAGGGCGACTGGCAAACATGCCCATGCCCATGCAGTCACACATCATACTGGCTGTTGCTGTTGTGGTCAAGCGCCCTCCTCTCAAGTCAAGTTTGCACTTTGGCTGTGTCTTGGTGTGGGGCGCGGGGCCAGGCGGCAGCTGCAGCGTTATTGGCAGCATACAGCTTTGCAGATGGGTTGAGGCGTGGGTGTGCTGTATTGCCTGCCAGAGGTGTTGGCATCGGGGTTGCTGCCATGTTGTGGCAGTACATGGCGCGACTGCACCGCTGCGGCCCTGCAGTTGAGTGCAGGATGGCATCCACTGCTGCTGCGTCCAGCTGGCAGTGCCTTGCCAACCAGCCTTTGCAGCTGCCTGGCCACCACTGCTTCAACCTGCACAAGCTGTTGGGCGCTATGCCGATGGCGCCTGCTGCGCTGTTCATGAAATTGTTCTGTGCGTGCAGGGTGCCGCTGCCAACCTGGGGACTCATTCTGATGCTGACGCCGGCGTCAGTCTTGTTGGTAGTGATCCTCATCATCCCAATCTTTGAGCGCAACTACCCGATGATGTGCACCACCAGCGGAGCCATAGTGCTTGGGTTTGTGTTGTACCCACTGCTCAACCTGGCCAAGGAGCGGGGCTGGGTGGCGTTTGCAGACCTGGAGTTTGACTTTTCACATTTCACGGCAGGCAAGTGCACGCGCGAACGCGCAGGCAAGTAGACGGAAGGGGGCGGGCTCCGGGGTGGTTAGAGGCGTGGGATGGTGCTGCATGTCTTGGATGTAAGTTGTTGGTATGCAGGAATCAGCACAGGTCACATGTGACAGGTGTCTTGCTGGTGTCCGTGCTCTATCATTTTGCTCCTTTGTTGGAACCAACATGCTACCTTGTTGTTTCTTGTGTAGAGGGCCTTTACCACAGCACTACTACACATCTACTCATGCGCTGCTTTTTCTCTGCTGCTTGCAGGCAATTCTCGCACCTACACCATTGTGGCCACGGGAGAGCTCAACTACGACCACACCTCAACTATGCAGCACCGCAGCTACAACGCCGAGTACGTCGACGTCATGCATGACGGCGAGACCGGCGTCCGTGCCACGAGCAACAGCCTGGACATGGGAAGCACCAGAGGCCCTGGCAGTGGCGTAGGCAGCAGCAGGGGTGCTGGCAGCGTAGCTGGTAGCATGGTCGGTTTTGCCGGTGCTGCCGGGGGCTCGCCGCGCAGTCCCTTGGGGCCGCACCTGTGGGCGCAGCTGCAAGCTGTGCGTGCTGGCAGCAGCAGCGGCGGCCAGGGGCGCGCAGGCAGAGCAGCGTCTGCTCCGCCAGGGGTGGTTGCCGCACCTGCCGGGCCTGTCACAGCAGACTCTGGGACAGCAGCAGCAGCTGCTGGGTCTGTCACATCAGAACCTGGCACAGTAGCAGCAGCTGCTGCGGACGCTGCTGCGGCCAACGCTGGAAGTGCGGCGGCTGGCCGCCCTCCGACTCGCTTTGCAAGAGCTGCGGCAGCTGATCCCGCAGGTGTGGGTGGAGATCGTGCGCTGGTCACGCCTGCGGCAGGGCAGCGGCAGCGGCAGCAGCAGCAGCAGCAGCAGCCGCTGCTGTCGCCAGCTGTAGCTGCCATGGCGGCAACAGTAGCTGCAGCTCAGAGTCCAGGAGCAGCAGAGGCAGTTGACGCGCAGGTGGAAGCTGCTGAGCGCGTGAACAGTTTCAGGCTGAGGCTGAGCGGTGAGTTTATGAGCAGCGATGGGGCAGAAGGGGTGGAGGGTGACAGTAGGAGCACAGGTGCAATGTCGGGCAGTGGCAGTGGTGGCGCAGCAGGGTCGCCTGGTGCTGCTGGGCTGATTGACATCGGTTAAACAGCCTTCTACTGGGTTTGCAGCAAACGTTGGCAAGAAGCAGGAGCACTTGCAATTTGTTTGTTGACAGCACAAGGAGCAGAATCTGCAATGGTCAGGTACAGCTCGTATGCATGGATCATGACATTTTGTCAGTCTGCAAGGCAGTGCTGCTCGGGCTAGCGCAACCTATGTGGAATTGTGCACGATTGTGATTCAGACATTACGGGGTTTGTCAATCTGCATAGACTTACGCAAGCCTAATCCACAAGGGGAGGGTGTATTTTACCAAAGGATGTGTCGGTGCAACATCGCAAATGCTCAAGGCCGTTGCAACAGCCTGGTTGTTATGCCTCACGGGATCAGGTTTAGTGGCGGATTTGGTTCTGCTGTGCAGGCTGGTGCTTGCATTCCGTGAGATGTGTCCAGCTTGTCTTGGCGCCTATCGCCAAGTTGTATTGATAGATAGGACACACGCGACACCTGTGATGTTGGCTGGTGGTTTGGCTGTTGCATCCCTGCACCCTCTTTGTTTGCCTGCACACCAACATACTTGGGGTTGAAACAGCTCAGACGAGTAAATGCTTCCCTCGCCTGGCTCCCAGATGCTACGCCTGCCAGCAGCACTGTTGTCTGGCTATGCTGTTTGCCTAGCCTGGCCTCATGCATCTATGTGTCTGAGGCGCATCAGGTTGTCTGCCAAATGCTCCAGCAGTGTCGCTGGGCCCAGCTCTCACAAGTCACGACCCCGGGCCATGCCCAAGGCCTTGCCTAGGCTGCAGCAACAAGCTGCAGCCCGTAGAGCAGGCATGGCAAGCACAGCAGCATGTGTGGCCTGCTGGTGCACCAGCACACGCGTGTGTTGGTGGCCTTATGCTGTGCTGCTGCTCTGGGCTGAGGCTGGCGGATCCGCAGTACCACAGTGTCACTTCAACTAAGAGCTGGTTGCCTAGCTACTTAGAGTAATGAAGCTGCTGTCACCTGTTACTAACAAGTGTGACACCTGGTGATGGTGCGTCACTAACAAGTGTCCTGCATGCTAGTGCCGTGTATTCTCACTAACAAGCCAAATGGTCTCTCAACATCAGACTAACAGCACCTAGGCAGCCGCTGTTCCCAGGACCAGAGAACGCCCCAGGTTGATGGTGCGGCCTGCACGGCGTTGGGCCAGGTGCATGCTTGATTGTGCCGCGATACTACTGCTCCAGTTACTTTGCCTGCTGCCCTGCTGCAGGCGCGTGTATGCTTGCTGTGTGATCTGCTGCAGCAGGGTCCGCTGCTAATGATTCGTGCGACCTGTGTGCCTCCTTCAGCAGCAGCCGACACTGCGCGCCGCTACTGCAGCTGCTGCGCTTGCAAACTTCAGAAAAGTTGCATCGCTAGAAGCAGCCCATACGCAAGGTATTGAATTGCTGTTGCGTGTTCGTATGGGTTGTCTGTGTGTACATGAGCGTACTAGTCAGTTTGGCGGTCGCAGAGCTAACTCCACTTCAGGATGTCCTTGTTGTGGTGCAGAAGTTGAGTCTTTGTCACACTTCATGTTTGATTGCCCTGCTACTTCTGCTCAGAGGGATGATATGTTTGCTGAGATCAGATCCCTGCCTGGTTGCGCTGAAAAGTTGCGCAGCGTTTTGTCCATGGCTGATTCGTCAATCAAGGTGTTGCGTTTTGTATCTGATGATATTTGGGGCAGTTCTGGAAGATGTCTGATGGTGTCACCGTGTATTGCTGCTTTTCTTGTCAAGTCTTGGGATGTGCGCAATGCATGCAAACATTCTGGAGCAGTGCTCCCTCCTCTTTCCGCCCCGGTGGGGCGCGGGGCCGATGGCGCTGGTGCTATGGCTTGAATGGGTAATATGATGATGATACGCAAGGTGCAGCGTGATGCAAGACAGTTCAGCCATTGTGGCGGGTGCCCACTCTAGCAATGTGCTGTGGAATGTGTGCTCCTGCAACCCCTTTACAAGGTGCAGCATTCTGCTGCTCGGGAATTTGTTTGCCGCCGTGTGAAGCCAACCTGCCAGCTGGCGGTCCTGTTACATGACAAGGGGCGTGTGTTGCCAGCCCGAGCACTTCTGGCCAGACACAGCACGGCCCTCACGCCTCAGAAAACTATGTTTGCTTTCCTCCAGCGCGTCTGCTACACATCAGCCCCCGCAGCCGACACAGCTGCTGCTGCAGCACCCACGCTGCCGCACCATCCCACGGCACGGCCGCCCCACAGCATGCCAGGCTGGCCACGGCAGCCGCTGCAGCTGTGCGCACCAGTGCTTGATGCTGCTGCTGCTGCTGGTGACCATGCTGCACATGGTTGAAAACTGCTCCACATTGCTCCACCAGCAGCGACCTCCCAGACATCCTGCTGCTTGTGAGGGCTGTTTACCTGAGGCGCCTTGCCTCACGCTCAGACTCCAGCAGGGTCAAAATGTCACCTGAAGCAGCAGCAGCAGCAGCAGCAGCAGCATCAGCATGTGGAGAAGACCCTTGCTGTTGTGCAATGTATGATGAATGCTGAGACGCGCATGCAGTCGGGGCATCAGAGAGCTCGGTTTTGCTCGTCACGCACAGCAGTTGCTGCCTAGCAAACCCCCTGCATATTGATGTTTCTGCCATGCAGAGTACAGCAGATGCAGACTGTGCACAACTGCACTCATCAGTGCTCGTAGGCTATGCATATCGCCAGTGATACACGTCCTTTGCTGCTGCCTCTCCTGCTCTCAGCCTGCCTCAGCTGTTCATGCCTACTGTTGAGGCACTGCCCCCTGCCATTGCTGCTTTGTTACGTCTGGCTGCCAGAAGCACTAAAGAGCCAATGCTCGGTGGCTGGATAACGTATCACAAACACCACAACCGTAAATTGCGTGAAGCACTGCCAATGCTGGTGCTGTCTGCCGGCCTGCAGTGCCGTGCATGCTGCTTATACTAGTGGTTTCTGCTGCTGGTGCTAGTGCTGCTGGTGCTTTATTGCTGTGTCGCGCAACTGTCGCATAGACAACTGCGATGCCTGCTTGGCAGGGCGCGACCACCGCATGCTTCCCAAGAAGCACTGCTGCTGTGCTTGCAGGTGCTCCAGCACCAGGGCTATCTGCCAGAACGGCAGGAGAGCTGCTGTCCTTGCAACAAAGTTGTCCAGTGTTGCTGCACAGTCGCTGCCCTGCATCGCTGACGCATCACACAGCCGCTCCTGCTGCTGCTGCCTGGCGGAGTTCCTGTTTACAGTGTGCTTCTGCCCTGCACAGCCTGGCTGGCGCCCGTCTGGTGTGCACAACCTTGTGCTTGCTGCTCTGCTGCCTGCTACATGCCGCTGACACCACATGTGCGCTGCTCCTGGCACAACAAGCAAGCTGCTCACCCTCGCGCACTGGGCCCTTCACGTTGCGCATGATCAGGCGGTTCTGGTCGTCCAGGAACTTCACGCGCACCTGGGTCACCTACAGAACAAGAGCCACCACATGCACTCATCAACAGTGAGCACAGGGGACCCACACAGGCTTGCCTGCAGAGCATTCTCCTCACTGCTGCCCAAGCCGGCAGTGCCAAAACAAGTCACAGTTGGCCTGTGGCTTGGCACAGGTGCTTGCAAGGCCATCCAGCCAACTGCACCGGATAAAGCTGGTACTGGGCCAAAACTGAAGCTACAGCGGTGTCCTGCTGCAGCTGCCGCAGAGCTGCTGTGCTCTGCACCGCCTGCTGCTGTCTGAGCTGCACACCTGACCGCGAGAGCCAGTGCGGCCAATGACCTTCATCACAATAGCAAGCTTTGCTGGCTGATCCTGCAAGTCGGAAGCAACAGGCGAGGAAACAGAAGAAGCGCAGTGAGCACACCAGGCTGCAAGTGAGGGCATGGTGTATGCGCAGCTTCGAAGGTGAAATAATGGCTGAACATGCAAACCGCTATTGACACGTTCTCTATGAGCTCTTGATCGCTGGCCACCGCCTCCATAGCAGCAGCAGCCCACGCACCATCTTGTTCTGCTGCTATGCGCTACACGGCAAGAGCGACTTGCGAAAAGGAGCAGCGAAAGAGAGAGCGGAGCTGGAACAGCTGCAGGATATAATTCACGGTGCCTTGCTGGTGTTTAGGGCTCCCAGTTGAAAGTACACGAGCGCCTGGGCCTCCTGCAAGCACCTCTTCTTTATTCGTGGTTGGCTATTCGTGCTAACAGTGCATTTCTTCAATGAATCATGCGAAATTACCCGCCTGGCTGCAGTGGGGTTACTCCAGGGGTGGCGGGTGCATGTAACTCAATCACAACTTGAAAGGGCATCCGCAGGCAGCACATGTGACCAGGTCTTCAATGGTATGGCATGTCTAGCTGCACACGCAGTGTCCTATCAGCATACGGGACACACGTCAGTCAATCCATCAGGAGCCACACACTGGCAGTGTCATCCACTGGCACCCTGCAGAGGAAGGTGGGCCACTTGCGCACAGAAGCTTGAAATTACCACAAAACGATGCTGAATGTGCTTACAATGTCGTGTAGCGCCACCCCCCTGCTGCAAGGCACGTTGTCCTTCAAGGACCAGGTCACATGGTGCAGCACCTGGTGCCAGACACCTTGGTTGGGAGCTACCTGCTACCAGGTACAAGCTCGGTACATGGCAGGTCACTAGGTTGCCGTTTGCTGCCCATGTAAGTAGTGTTTAAATTTAAACTCGACCATTTGGTCAGTTTGAAAGGAACCTGACACTGCCTGGGGATGCATGTTCTCGCTGCAGCCTGCTATCATGGCATGATGCCATGCAGTGCAGCTGCTATAGCTATGTGATACTCGTAAGAATCATCATCATCATATCACCCATTCAAGCCATAGCATCAACGCCATCGGCCCCGCGCCCCACCGGGACGGAAGGAGGAGGGAGCACTGCTTCAGAATGTTTGCAAGTATTGAATATACTCGTAGGGATGTGAAAGCACAACATTCAACTGGCTTGGGCTCCTTATTACTGCATGATGCACCCTCCCAATACAAATACGAGGCTGTTGTGTGCCATCCTCACCCTGCCAGGGTCACCCAGGCTGGGTCAGTCACCCAGCTGTGGTTTAAACCCACTCCACACATCAGGCACCTGATCCTAACTTACAAGAATGATTACCATCATATCAGGCACCTGGTCCAACCGCCATGCCTGGCCATCAAGGGACCACCGTGACAGCACACTTCCGGAAGGTCACAACCCAACAGCATGGTGACAGCTACCTCTGGTGGAACCCGCTGGTCCATTGCACATTCCATGCATCATGCCCCACCCACTAATTCAAGCCCTGGACGCTCCAACTGCACCGCACCACGTGCACGGGTGCCCCATACACTCAACCACGTCAGCTGAGGCAGCTGCTGCAGCGCTGCTGCTGCGCCTTCAGCCGTCACCTGTGTACAGTGGTCAAGCCCTAGCCGCCGCAGCTCTCGCAGACTTCCTGCAAGGCGCATCACAGCTGCATCGTCTATCCAGCTCATGAAGATGTACAAGCACGTCAGCTGTGTTGCTGCGGTTAGTGGAGCAAAGGCTGATGGCGGCAGCAACGGCGAGCTGCTGCTTGCCACGTGGCTCAAGGTAAGGCTGCTGAGCTTAGGCAGTGCTGCAATGGCTGCCACCAGCGCTGACATGTCTTGTACGTCCTCTGCTGCAACTGCCACTGCTGCTGGAGGTGCCGTTGCTGCAGCTGCTGCTGCTGCCGCGCTGCTGCTGGCCGCGACCCCACTACCACCTGCCGCAGCAGCAGCAGCGGCAGCGGCAGCCCTCCGGGCACGCCTGCTAGGCGCCTCAACAGCTGCCTCAACCCCTGGGGCTGCAACTTTCAGCGACTGAAGGTCTAGCTCCTGCAGCATACTCAACTGCTGCAGCACACCACCAAACTCCCTTGGACTAACCGCTACTGCTGACTCCTGCCCGCCGCCGCCAATGCACAGCCGTGTCAGGCAACGTCCGCAAGCTGCCAGCTGCTGCAGTACCGTACCCCCAAGCACCCTGACGTCCAGCTCTAGCTCAAGGCTGGCTAACGGAAGGTTTGGCCATGCCTGGGCTGCTGCTGCAGCTGACTCGAGGCGCTGGTACGACAGCCCGATGCTTCGCAGCTCCTGCAAGTGAGCTTTCAGCTGTGCCAGGTCGGCAGCTGCTAACCCTGCAGCATCCTTGTGCAAAGTGAGACGCTGCAGCTGCCGCAGCTGCAGCAGAGGCTGCACGCTGCTGCAGCTGCCGAGCTCGAGGGTGGTGATGGTGCAGGGCAGTTGATCTTGTGGTTGCAGCCTGTACGTGTGACTGGCAAGGGTTTGCAAAGATGCAAATGACTGCAGCTGCAGCGCAGGCTGCTGCTGCCGCAGCTGCTGATGATTATTATGCCACTCCACCTGCGCTGCGTCTTGCTGCCCACCTGCAGCTGCTGCAGCTGCTGCAGCACTGCTGTCACCTGAGGGCTGCTGCTGTTGCTCTGCGTCGCTGTCGTCCTTCTCGCTGTCGTCCTTCTCGTCATAGTACACCTCGTACTTCTCCAACACATTGAACTGCAAGCTGCGCAGCTGCCTGCTCAGCTGCCCCAGCACACCCACACAACGCACATCCAGGTACGCGATGCTCAGCTGCTGCAGCATGTCAAGGCTTGGTAGAGCAGGCGCCAGCTTACGCGCTTCTGGGCACATGACTGTGAGAGCTGTCAGCGCTGTGAAGCGTGCCAGAACAGGAGCTGTGCTGCGTATGCTCTGCAGTTGGGCTCGGATGACCTGTAGGAAGTCGAGGTGGGGGTTGCTCTTGCTGATCTGCAAGTGCGGGTGCATGTGCAGCAGCAGAGAGGCTTCAGTGCATGTTCAAGCGCTGCGCAGCTGACTGCAAGGCATTCCCGGAGGTGCGTGCAGCACATAGAGTTGCCGCCCTGCTGTCGTCTGGCTCCACGAATCAGAGACAGCATGCAGAGCACAGCTTGCACATGCTCGCCAGCTCGCCAGCAGCCGCATTCGCTAAAACTGCGCTCCCACAAGGCAGGCGTGCGGCCGTTGGCGCATGACATGTGAGCCATACTTTACTCGATGTGGCCACATGCAATAGAATGAACCCCAGCTATCAGCTGCGGCTTGCTGTCAGCTTTACATTAGGGCTGGTTGAACCGGCCAGCTTGCAGCCGGTCGCAGCACCCACCTGCAACTCCAGGCTAGTCAGTGTGGCCTGAGGCAGCTGCTGCAAGATGCACAGGGCAGAGCTACGCCCGTGGAGGAGCTTGAACGACTGCAGCGCCAGCGGCGGCGGTGCTGCTGCTGCTGCTGCTGCTGCTGCTGCTGCTGCTGGCAGCGCTGCTGGCGCAGCCACCCCAGGGTGTGGGCTGTGCTCGCCTGCTGATGTGGCTCGTTGGAGTGCTGCTGCAATGGTAGCCTCTGCTGCGCCTTTGTGGTCAGGCACAGCCCGGATGAGCAGCGGTCTGTGTTGAATGGGTATAAGCGTGCACACACAGCACACACAAACACGGTGTGGGTGGTGATTCATGTTCCTGCTGCGGGACAGTGCCGCAGCGTCGGCAGCTTGCTTTCTGGCACACTGCCAACGGTCGCATGTGCTTGCACAGCGTGATGCACATCCAAGTTTACCCTGTCCAGGCGTCCTCGGCGAAACATTCACAGTGCCAGCAAGTTACGGCATGACAGTGAGCTGCAGCTGCTGACTGAGAATGCTTGCAGGCAGAAAAACGATTGGCGCTGCAAAGGGACCATGTGTAATGCAGCACCCCTGTTTGATGGTGCACACCTGTTGCGCCGGGAATTCTGCTCCATTGGTGGCATTATGTCCAGCTGCAGGGCCTTCAGCAGGCAGGCGCACTTGCCAAGCCGCTTCACAAACCGATCTAGCCGCTGCCTTGCTTGCAGGATGCCTGCTGTCTGGTGGCTAGCATGGGAAGGCATGAGAAAAGCTGCTGTCACCTGGCCATTGCACTCTGCTCTGATGACCCTGGCCATGCTTTTGGAGGCACAAAGCAGCTTGCAAATCACGTGCTGTTGCTGCAGTGCGGCTGGGTGCCGCAGGAAGAGTGGCAGCGCTTCATGGTCTGTGAGGGACCGCATGCTGCTGCTGCTGCTGCAGCTGGCGTGTTGCTACAGGTTGCTGACTGTAGCGTGCTCGTACTTCTACGTGTTTGGAACTCAGCAGTTCAACCTGTAGAGGTGATCGTTCCTTGCTGTTCTATTGTCGGTGGGCTGCATTGAGCTGTTGTGCTGTTCGGTGCTTAGCGAGCTAATGAGCGCACGCAAAGCAGCAACAAGAACACACGGTAGACAAGCAGACCTCTTACAAGACGCTTAAGTATGCAGCACCGAACCCTGGACGGGTCCAGGACAGCAGCTGCGGCAGCGATGAACACTGACACGCTAGCACCTAAACTGCCGATGAACCCTGAAGTCCTCTTCACCATCTGGAAGCGTACATATGTAGATCTGGAGCCACGTTGCATAGCAGGTGGCCCGCGCCGGGCCAGTCCCTTAGGAAGCTTGGTTGGTTTCGATGTTCCCAGCAGGTCATGTGTGGTGCACCACGTGGGACTGCCACTAGCCTGGTAGGGGCAGCGCGCCAGTTATGGCATGCTGTTTAAACCTTCAAACTCGGGCCCGCAACTGCGGTCCCGCACTGTATCTCTTATGTGTGTACACCTCATTGTTGACCAAAACTCAAGAGTGAGCCCCTGCAGCTGCAGCAAAGCCTCTTCGGGGGCAGTTTTTTTAGTACCACGTGGCCACCTTTGACCACCTGCTGCTTTGTCCTCACCCACTGCAGAACGAGTCACTGAGAATCACATTGCACAGGTAGTGAACGTATATCAAGTCTGCAACGTTGCATACTTGCTACGCGACGCAGTGCTGAAACCCAGACCCGCAGCACGTCAGCTTCGAGGCAGCGTGCACCACGCCCCAGGCATGCATGCTGCTTCCTGTAGTTCAGAACAGCTGGTCAAGATGTAATTGTAGCTTTCGCGCCTTCAGCGTCCCAGGCGTGAAACTCTAGGCAGCACCGAAACACTCGTCGCCTGAGCCACGTCGACGGCTTGTTGCACACCACACAATTCACATTCGCATTTCATTTTATCTAGCGCCCTTCAATGGGGCGTATGCAGCACGACGGCCTAACACGCCTCATGAACCCCGAAAATAGATACGCGAACCCTGCGGCCCAGCGAACCCACCTCCCTTCGGAAGAGAACCTTCCTACGGGTACTAGCACAGTGCCTTTTCAAACTTCAAGCTTGGCCCAATTGCAAGTGCATGGCAGGCAACAAACAAACGCTGCTGCCAATACATCAACTTCACTTTAGTTAATGGCAGCCCCAAACATCAGAATGATGACCACACGCACTGCACAGGCAATGCAAAGCAACCAACATCATCCAGCTGGCAGGCACACATGGCCCATACATGCATGTGACATGGGGCCTGCACCAAGGCTTGGCTGCCTATGTCACTGAATGAGCTCAATGGCACAGAGCCATGCAAACGTGATCTTTGACAGTTAAGTCAAACCGTTCGGTAAGGATTTTATAGGCAGGTACACAGGAGTCAAGAAAGCAAGCAGAACCGCACACGCCTGTCTCCTCAAGTGCTTGCAAGATGCAAAGGTGGATGCACTTGCATAATCAGTATCAGCGAGGCAGGAGGATGACACAGCAACTGAACCACACGCCTAGCTGCCGCATTGGTATCAGATGCTGGTCATTACTGCTGATGACACCGCCCATGTTGGGGGGCGCTACAACCAGTAGCAACCAGTGCACAAGCACAGCAGGAGATTCAAGACAGCATTAGCAGAATCTCTGTGACACATCGCTGAAATATGTACACAAATGTATGCCAACCTCTCAGCTAGCTGGCTGTTCTGCTTGTGTCTGACCATCAACATGCATGGGTACATGCAGCAGCAGCCATCAGCAATCCAGGTTCGGTATTTAAGCAATACGATGTTGTATCTGCAGTGAAGGGCTTGCCAGCAGCATCTCGTGCTCACCAAACATAGCGTATACTGTGCACGCATAGGCTGGACGCACCTCCGCATAGACTCACATAGTAGCATCTTGGAACTCTTATGCAGCATGGTAAAGCAAAGCACAAGATAGGCAGCACTGCATGCACAGCCACCAGCCAACTCATCATCGCTACCTTGCTGCAGCACTCTCTCGACGCTTCGCAACGCAGAGATTGAAACAAGCAGCCATCACGGCTGCCCCAGTCCTGCCTACTGCACCCTGTTCAGTACTCATCCCTGCGCAGCACTCTCATGCACAACAAACAGAGCCTCGCTGGCGCCCATATGTACACGCTGCACAGCCCACCAAGCACCACAAGCGATGCAAGTCAGCTTGCCACACCAGCGTCATCGCCGTCCATACCCTACAGCAGGATACCCCGTGAGCCCCTGCTGCTGGTGCTGCCGCAGCCGTTCAGACTGGTGGCCAACATTGCCGCTGCCGCGTGGCAGGAAGTGAGCAGGTGGACCCTGCTGCTGCAAACTGCGCTGCAGCGCAAGTGCCAGCTGGAACTCCTCTGCTTCCTGCAACGTGCCAAACGTCTGGCCCTGCACAGTGTAGCCGCTGCCGGCCGCAGCCGGAGGTGGCGGGCTGTAGTAGTGCCCCGCCCCGCCAGGCTGCGGCGCATAGGGACCGCCGACACCACCACTGGCACCAGCCCCACCTCCACGCCCACTGCCAAACTGCAGTGCAGTGCCTGCAAAAGGATTGACCAATGGCCGACCGTTGCTGGCCTGCTGCGCTGCCGCACCTGCACCCGCACCCGCACCCGCACCAAATAGCGGGCGTACCCAGCTGCTAGGCGGCTGCTGTGCCGGCTGCTGCGCCGGCCGGTTGCCGCCCATACTGCTGTGCCCACTACTGCTCGGCGTGTTGCCGGGGCTGGCGTAGTAGCCATACCCGCTTGTCAGAAACTGCTGCTGAGAAGGGTGAGCATGTGCAGGCCGTGCTGCGTGCTGCTGTGCGCTTCTCCGCCGCTTCCGCAAGCAGCACGCCAGAGCCCAGCCCAGCAGCATCACAAACAGCCCTGCACCAACACTCGCCGCCACAATGATCAAGATCCGGCGGGTGTTGGGGTCTGACATGTTTACACCTGGTAGACCCCAGCCCCGCCCAGGGCTGCCAGCACCGCCAGCATCCATGGATCTGACAGTGATGGAGTCCTGGACCAGCTTGAGGCCGGCATCACTCAAGTCCTTCTCAAACTTGGCCTGGCGCGTGGCGTTGTTGATGCGGCCGGTGATCGCTGTCGCGTCGGCCGCATTCTGCGTGGCTATGCGAGAGTACACTTCCAACTGTCCGCTGCGCAAGGCCACTAGAAGCAGCTGCCGCAAGAACCCGCTGCTGCTGCTGCTGCTGCTGCTGCTGCTGTCGTCCGCATTGTTGCTGCCTGCAGGCGCCGCATCAGGCAGCAGCACCAGCTCAGCCTGATGCTGCTGCTCACCCTGTGTCCACTCCACCTCATCCTGCTGCTGACGCAGATCGCTGCCGTCGCTGCTGCTGTCAGCAGCTGCCAGGCGCCGGCGTTTGCCTATCAAGCTGGTGGCGGGCGCATCTGCCAGGAAGGACAGCACCGCCACACGGCTGGTTGTGACGCCTGCCAGCTGCGCTACTGCTGCCTTGTACTTGTCCAGGCTGCGGTACAGCACCTCCTGGCTGTCCTCGAGGCGCACAGACACCTGCAGGGCAGAGCACACGGCGGTGCCGAGAAACCACACCATCCGTCAGCACAGCGGCAGCATGACACCACAACAGCACTGCCTGGACTCCGCACACGACAGCAGCATGCACGCGCACCACCTCAACTGCTACGATGTCACGCCTGGAGCAGGAACTGCCTCGTGGACGCTGCAATGCGGTGTGTCCCTGCACATGCAGAAATGCACACCATGCAAACAAAGTGCTCTTGGCTTAGACCCGACACCCCTCGCCTACACTCCCCTTGCCAGGTGACCGTGGCACCTGCACCAGCACCCCACCCACGCTCACCATGAGATAGCCACTATCAAACGCAGCCCCGCTCGGCTGCCCAAAGTCCGCCACAGGCTCGTAGTTCGTGTAATTGCCGTCCGGCGTCAGCCGCTTGGCGCAGCCGGGGCCCGTGTACTCCAGGTTGCAGTAGCAGCGCCCAGACGCGCATGTGCCGCCCACCGTGCAGCTTTCGCCGCAGCTGAGGGAGTCGCACACAGCTGCACTGTCCGGGCACGGGCCCACAGAGCCCTTCTGGAACTGCCCCGGCAGCGCCTTTGCCAGGTCGACTGTCTGGCCGCTGGGGCATGTTACGTTGTTGCCCAGGATGTTGAGCTGCAGCTGGCCCTCTGCATTGCACGTCGACTTGTAACACATGCTGTCCTTCCAGCCGTCCTTGTACTGCGAGTCCGGGAACTGGTACGTGTAGGTGTTGAAGAGCCACGTCACTGGGATGCAGCGGCTGCTGGGGCTGTTCTGCCAGCCAAACTTGTCACCTGCTGAAGAGGCGTACTGCCGGGACAGGCAGTTGGGCGCTGTGCCAAGAGCCACCTGCAGGACGACACGCATCGTAACACAGCAGCAGCAGCAGCAGCAGCAGCAGCAGCAGCGGCAGCGGCAGCAGCGTCAAGCAGCGCAACAGGGAGGCATCAACGTGGGCAGTGCTTCCGGCTGAGCCCTACCAGCTGTGGCAGCAATGGCAGCTTTGAAGCCACCAGAGCAGCATCTCATAGGGTCAGGTCGGCATGCTGCAACCGTGGACCCGTCACGCTGCAACACGCGGCAAACAAACCATCACCCCGAATGAACTCACCTTCATGGTGCACCCATCTGCAAACTGTGCATCCTCGCACTTGGCACGTGCCAGCCCATCAAAAGTGCACACCGTGTTGACCGTGTCTGCGTACTGCTCGCGCGTGCAGTAGTACTGCTGTGTGGGGTTGGCTGCCGCGTAGTCGAGGCAGGTCTTGCCCACAAAGTCGCAGCCAGCCTGCCAGCCCCAGTTGAGGAAACCTGCGGATAGCAGGACATGACAGTGTGTTGATGGGCGTCAGGAGAGCAGTGCACATGGCGACAGCATTAACAGACAGCTGTGACGTGCACCAAGGCAGACAGAACGCTGTAACTCAAAGCAACATTCATGCGCTGTGCAATATTGCATAGGAATCTAGTGAAAGTGAGGCTGGATCCCTGCCTGCCTGCCTGCGTGCCCACGGCATGCAGTGGGTGCAAGCAATTTTCCAGGCCGGCAGCAATCTCTCCGCAGAGCTGAAAGCTGCGCCCAGGCGTTGGTTTGCTTGACAATTGCTGCGTTGACCACAACAGTGCAAAAACAGCTGGGCTAGCTACCTGGGCCATGTGGGCTTGTGTGACGCGCTACTGGCAGCGTTGCTCCCACATCCAAACAGGCAGGAAAACAAGCACACAGGCAGACACACCCCACCCACACAGCAGCGACTACAGCGCCAGGGACAACCAGCAGCGCCTCCCACACGCCCCAGCGCTTGCCCAACAGCCACAGTTCGTGCAAGTGCCTGCACCAAACACCAACAACACCAACCTGCATGCATGTGCGCGTGTCAGGCTGCTGCCACTCACCGGCGTTGTCCCAGTCGACATCATACCAGCCCGTGTCCTGCATGAAGGCCAGCGTGATGCGCGACATGGTCGCGGGCTTGCCATACACAGCAAACAGGTTGGTGGCGACCATCAGCTCGCCCTGCAGAAGCAGCAACACACGACACACGCCCCAAGGGGTTCGGGCAAGCAGCAGCTTGTGACACAGCCTGCTGGGGTACAGCACAGCAGCACTGCCCGGATGCCGGCTGCAAGCCTGAGGCACATTGCAAGGTGCACTTGCCCTGGGCACCACGAGAGGGTGCCACTGCGCCACGCACCTGGAACCAGCGGTACTCCCAGTGGGCCATGGCGCTGCCCTGGCCGCCCTCATTCTCCAGCGCAGCACCAGGCACGCGGTCACAGCCAAACTGCAAGGCGACAAGGAGGTTACCGCAGACACAGAGGGCTTGAAGGAACATCATCAACAAAGCAAAAGGCTACACCATCACCACAATCTGGATGTTACTCAAGGGGCCAATTCAACGTCCCTGGCGCCTTGAATGCCTCTGTTACACCCACAGTCATGTGGAACATGCCGCAAGCAAGCGCAGACGTGACAGCGGGCACATGGGACCCCAACACTGCACTCTGAGTCGGTATGCGGCTCATGTGCATCCCACTCATGTTGATGCTATGGGTTTCAGGAGGCCTAGGCCGTACTTGTGTTCAGTGGCAATACCACGTGGTATTGAATTGCTTTTGCGTGTTCGTATGGGTTGTCTGTGTGTACATGAGCGTACTAGTCAGTTTGGCGGTCGCAGAGCTAACTCCACTTCAGGATGTCCTTGTTGTGGTGCAGAAGTTGAGTCTTTGTCACACTTCATGTTTGATTGCCCTGCTACTTCTGCTCAGAGGGATGCTATGTTTGCTGAGATCACATCCCTGCCTGGTTGCGCTGAAAAGTTGCGCAGCGTTTTGTCCATGGCTGATTCGTCAATCAAGGTGTTGCGTTTTGTATCTGATGATATTTGGGGCAGTTCTGGAAGATGTCTGATGGTGTCACCGTGTATTGCTGCTTTTCTTGTCAAGTCTTGGGATGTGCGCAATGCATGCAAACATTCTGGAGCAGTGCTCCCTCCTCTTTCCGCCCCGGTGGGGCGCGGGGCCGATGGCGCTGATGCTATGGCTTGAATGGGTAATATGATGATGATGATGATGGGACCCCAACAGCAACATAGGCAGCAGCAGCAGCCCTACCTGTGCCTGTGTCTCCTTGGCCACTGTCGATGTGATGATCATGGAAGTGGTGCGGCCGTACGCATCCACGTAGGCTTGCACGACCTACACTCATGAGCAGCAGCAGCCACAGCAAATAAGCCACACCGCAACAAGCCAGAATGAGTGACAGGCAGCAGACAGGCGGGGGGTGAATGGGCCTGAGGTTGTTGCATGTCCTCAGGTATGTGTACGCTGCGTTGAAGAAACCAACGATGCACTCGTGGCTGGCGTTCCTGTGCGCGTCACGCGGTCCAGCTGCTGCTGCCGCCTCACCTTGGCCTGCGGGATAGGCTGCCCCTCGGCATCAATGAACTTGTCAAACATGTCGTCGGTGAAGCCTAGCGCATGCGTGAGCTCGTGCACCAGCACCGCCACGCCGCTGTTGGCGTTGCCGTTCATGAGTGCCTCGGGGCAGAGGTTGGCGCTGCCGAGCAGGGGCCTGTTGGTGGCGTCGTCGTAGAGGCAGGGCAGCGCCCACGCGACCGCGCCACTGGAGCAGTGCTCATCCTGGATCGCTGTGATGTACAGATAGTAGTCGGTGAACTCCCCAGCACCACCTGCAGTGGTTCAGCAAGCAACACACTGATGTGTGGTGCACAAGCAGCAAACATGAGCATGCGCGGGAACGCGGAGACTTGCTGCTTGTCGTCGTCAGCGTTCAACACCGCCTGCTGTTGCTGCTGCTGTCACTTTGGCCCGCCGTGAACTACTCTCCAACCACGCAGCGAGTCGTCGACTGCAGTAACACAGCGACATCAACAAGCACTGCGGCTGATGGTGTGCGCCACTGCTGCTGTTGCTGTCACCAGCGCTCGCCCTCTGGTCGTCATACACGGGCTGCTGCCCACACATACATCAATCACACTGTGCAACCCTTGCTGTGCATGAGTTGGTGCCGACACACCCCGCCGCGCCACCCACCCGTGAACGTCTGGCAGCTGCCGCCTCCCAGTGTGCACTGTGTGTACTGCGCGATGTGGCTGCTGTTTATTGTGGCCGAGCCGCAGCTGTTGTCACTGCCCGAGCCCAGAAAATCTGGCTGGTGCTGGTTGCAGTAGTTGGCGCTGTCCCACATGCGGCAGAAGGGCCGCACCTGCAGCCGGCCTGGCGCAGGGCGCCGCACCTGCAGCGGCACACGGGCAGTGCATGTCCTTCCTAGTCAACGGCTGTTCCTGTGACGGCAACTGCTCAAACTTCACCCAGTGAACACAGCATGAGCTCACCCAGTGAACACAGCATGAGCAAGGATAAGGGGAAGTTGAAAGGAATGAAATAGGACAGTGCCTGAGAGGTGCGTCTGAGATGCCGTGGTAAGTGTGTCTGATGTTCACGTGTGGTAATGCTGATGCAGCACTCTGGGAAGCATGGTACTGCTGACGCAGCACTGTGGATTGTGCAAGTGCAGCTGCACACCTAGCTATGCTGCTAGTGTTGGCTAATAGTACCGCTGCTCCTGCTGCTGTTGATGAGGAACCTGAGCAGCATCCTGTCTGGCAACGCTGCTAGCCCCTTGACACGACAGGGCCTAGAAATAAACGCATTGAGCCAAGTGCAAGCCAGCTGCTGCTGCTTCTGCTGTTGCTGCTGCTTCAATTGCATGTTCCTCGTCCTGCACGCCAAGGCCATGGTGGCAGCTGGGCTGACACAGGAACAGCTACAGGCACTGCATACAAGCTGGGCTGTACAGCCAGCAACACCAGATGTGCCATATCAGCTATGGCCACGCAGCGCACGAGTGACAGCCTCAGTGCACTTGTTGACCGTTCAAGGCAGCTGCAAACAGCACTGATGATCATTAAACTATACCAGACATGTGAACAGTAATGCACTGTATAAACCACTTGCAGGAAACAAATTGCTGCCACAAGCTGCTTCGCAAGAAGTGCTGCTAGGGCTGTTGCTGCCAACTGCAAAACCCCCTGTGTCAGGCAGTTTCATGCACAATGTAGCAATTGCAGAATTGTGAATCATTGAATCATCCTGTACTAAGGGCCAGTAAGTTGGAACAATCAGGAAATTCAAGATAACACAAAGGGCACTTCCCACCTTGTAAAACTTTTGAAGCACGCCCAGAGATATCTTCACCACATCCTGCAGGTGCTGCTTCCCATCTGCTGACAAAGAATCAATCCCCTGGTATTCTACCCAGATACGAATCGGCACAGTCTCTGTCGCCGCCAACAGCCTGGGCGTTGGCCTGCCATTGCTGCTGCTCGACTCATGCTGCCCTGCTGCTCCATCAGCTCCGAAACTGCTGTCTGCTGGTGCTGACGCTGCTGCTGCTGCTGCTGCTGCTGACCCTGCCTGCCGTGCTTGAAGCAGCTGCTGCTGCTGCCTGTGCAACTGGGACCAACGCCGGGCCTCGTCAGCCACCAGCGAGTGCCCACACCCTTCATGTGCCTTTATTAAAGCACTGAAGAAGCCTGCATGGCCAGCGAACGCTGCGATGAGCGAATGGAAGCTTGCCAAGGAGGTGCGAAGCTGCCGTGCTACTGAGCTTCCGACTGATCACAAGCTGAGCGCATGCAAACCAGGAACATTTCAATTCAACCAGACCTATAATGCCTCGCTCAAGATGACCAGCAGGCAAAGCACAACAGTTGAGTCCACTCCTCCACTCACCTTGACATATCAGTACGAGGACAGCCCATTTCTGCCAAGTCAAGCACTTAGAACGCATTACTGTACTTCATTGGCTCATGCAAGCTTTCACTTGCAGCGTTGGACGCAGATGCTATCTCTCAGTTCAGTTTGCCTGGGCTGGTGCTTTCAAACTAGCATAGACTTCCAAAACTCGACCGCTGCTTAAAAAATGTATATGATGGGTGTTTCACTCATCATCATTGAGCTCACGCCTCTCCACTGTCATTTGCATCGACTCCCTTTTGTCATGCCATGCACATGAGGTTGAGAAGGTGGTGGGTTGGGACTGAATCTGTGCCATACGGGGCGCCCTTGAGCAAAGGCCAGTCGTAATCCTGCACTTCATAGACGTTTGAGGCTTTGTCTAAGGAAGGGGGCGCCTTGCTGATGAACGAGGCAGAAGTGTGATGACGTTGGACGCCACTGGACGAAGTCACATGTGTCACCAGTACCACCACGCTCAAGTGCACTTGTTGTGCCAACACCTCACACATCATAGAGAGTTCAATTTGTTTGGGTCCAATCATCTAATGGCTTGTGCGGTGCAGCTGCGAGCAGATTCAACAAGCCGCAGGCAGTCATTGCTGATGCAGCACGTGGCCAGCTTGTAACCACCAATGATTGGCCTGGCCTGGAGGCCTGACGGTGAACTTTCGCCAAAACAGCCGCCATGCAGTGGAGCCAGACTAAGTGATGACTGTTTGTGCTGAGGTAGGTTCTGAAGCACACAGCGCAGCGACCATGACTTTTCCTTGCCAGACTTTGCAAGACTTGAGTGAGCAACCTGGCAGCCTCTGATATTTGAGTCAGGCCGCGGATGGGAAGAACGAAGTGTACCGCTGATGGCAGAACCCAATGCAGCCCACAGCCGCCAGGCATGGTCGAACACATACACAACTTGCTCTGCTCTGTTTATTCAGAGGCGACCTGCAGTGACCCCACCGTACACAGAACCATGAAACATGTATATGGCGTGCGTGTGTGTTCACACCGGTGTTCCTGCAAGATGCCATGAAGTTCCAGGCACTCAACAGCTTTGGTGGCGGCGCACAGGCCTGCAAGCGTGTAACGCATCCACTGTGCACCGTGCATGGATCCAAGCGTCCGGAATGATGCCTGCAGTTGCTGAATAGCAATATGATATGTGTGAACCTCTAAAACCTTGAACATTACGACAGGTGTGGACGCAGCATTAGCACCCAAATGACGCTCAGGGCCAACAGTGCCCCTTGTGTCACCTAGGCTGGAACTTCAAGGCTCAAGCCAGGCTTGGTCACATGACGGCGGAGTTCTGTGAGGTGTGGGTTTAGTTGACAGTCTGATTGCGCATGCAGTGCGCCGGATGTTATTCGTTTGCCGCCCACCTTTGCCTAGGAAATAATAACTTGGCAAAGCAAAGAGTCAGCGCTAGCTACCGATCAACTTCCAGTACAAGTGACACTGCCTGCAGCAACACCCCGAACTACATGTACAAGTCATCCTGCATGCATTGCTCGCTTATGTTCATTTATTTTTGAGAGCAAACCGCCTTAATCCTTTACAAGCAGCGGAGTAGCAAGCGCGCCAAACAACATTAGGTGCCACGGACACGGGCGAAGCCTTCGATGAGTAGATAGACCAGTAGTGTTTTATAATACAACCAAATAAACACTGTATAGCAAGAGGTTCTGACACTGGCAGAGCAGTACAGCAGCAGCTTTTGCTGGTGCGGCTGCACCAGTTCGCAGCAGCGACAGCTGCACTGTCGTGTATGGGAGACATGATACCAATTTGCAGCTGCTGCGCATGATGGCAGCATGAAGGGACAGGAGCCGGAGCTGGCCGGCACATCTACCTATGCAACCTTCGCTTCATCGGCGTCGCCTCGGCATGCTCTCACCCCATGGCAGTTCTGGCAGAGTTTGCCGGTTGCGTCCAAGCTGCTAGTTGTGGCAGTCACTGTCGAGGCTTGCTTGTGGCTTGGCTGCATCGCCGGCAGTGGTGCCAGAATTGCCACGGTGAGTGACAGGAGCGACTTGCTCACCTTGTGCAGCTGAGGGCGGAGCTACCATGATTGAATATGAACACATGCTTGTGCCATGCACAACATGGGCTGTGCAGGAGCTATCAAAGCGAGGCCTTTGTTGTACAGCAAACAGCACTGCATCAAATGATTGCAGCAGATGCTGGTGGTGGAAGAACCTCTGACAGCTTCCCTAGCCCTTCCATGTCTGCATTCTTGATTGTCTACGTGGTTATGCCCGGCATGCATGTATGACAGCCGCACGGCTCCTGAATTTGTTTGCAGGCATGCAGCACAGATGCCAGCATGTGCTGGGCAGAGCGCTGGCAGGCAATGGCCACCACACTCGCAGCGCAGCTTTGCCTGGCCTACTTAACCCTGGATGCCATACACGAGGAGAATGGCCCACAGCTGCTGACCAGCACCTCTTTCACAGTGCTGTCGGGGCTGCTGTGGCTTATCTTTGTGGTGGGTTCTGTCATGGCTGTCCAAGCAGTAGAGCAGCAGCAGCAGCAGCAGCAGCAGCAGCAGCAGCAGCAAGAGGAGGATGAGGACAGCAGCATTTTTTCTTGTCTCGTGTTTGAGCACTACACCTGTTGGGGTCAGAGCAACTGGCAGCAACACTTGCAGGGTAGCAGCCTCAGCAAAGGACGCCTGCATCACCACTTGCTGTCCTGCAGGCTGTCCTGGAGCCGCTGTCCCTTGCGTGGCGCCTGGGGTGGGCCAGCTGCTTCATTGCAGCGTCAGTGCTGAATGGCTGGCTGGCCTTCATGACATACCAGCAGTTTGGCTGGCGGGCACATTCCAAGCTGGCGTGCGACTACCGCAGGAAGCATGCGGTTGAAAAGAAGCATGTGTACTTCCTGGTCAGCAGGTGCGTCTGGTGCCGCCAACACTTGCTGCCGATGACCGACCATTTGCAGGGCAGCTGTGCCGAGGTACCAACAGCAACATACAAGAATGCAGAGATTTGACTGCAGCAATTGAATGCTCTGCCTTTTCCTGAGAAGTGAGCTTCATGGAATGTTTATTTGTGCAGGTTCAGGACGCTGCTGCGTTTCAGCTGGCATGCGGTGCTCGTCAGCATGGTCAGCTGTCTTGTGCTAGCACTGACAGCACAGCATGCAGCAGCAGCGGCTACTACAGCAGCGCTTTTGCCGGTGTCCTTGACAGCAATGCAGGAGCAGCCGCTGCATTTGGCCCCAGCAACACCTGCAGCACTGTCAGCAGCGCCTGATCACTTGTCTGCTGTGCTGGTGACGGGAAGCATGGGAAATGATGCAGCAGCAGCAGCAGCACCAGCAACTGGCAACCAGGATGCAACAATGTTTGGTGGCAGTCCTGCAGCAGTAACAGGCTTGCTGGCATCATTATCTGCATGGCTGCTGCCAAGTGCTTGGCTGGTTGTCACGTACCTCGCTGTTGCGCATAACAGCAAGCGCCTGGAGCAACTATCGACTATCACTTTTCCTGTGGCTCTGCTGCTGCCGGTGAGGTTGCAGAAGATGCCTATGTAGCAAGACTCTTGCAAACAGTGTCCCAGCGTGGATGTGTAGCATCTGCTTGTGATGATGCGGGCCGTGAGCAAAGAGAAGAATCTGTGGCATGTCAGCTATCTGTTCAGTGCCTACATGGGAGATGCATTACTCACCTGAGCTTGGTTTCCACCACAATTACTGCTGCAGGCGCTGCCGCTGTTCTGGGTCTTCAACCCGCAGTTCATGTGGCCTGAGAGGCTGGCTGTGCGCGTGCTGCTGCTGGCAGTGCCCGTGGCAGTGCTGATTGGGCTTCTGGCAGCTGTTTGGTTAACCATGAGAGCTGTTATGCAGCAATTCAGGTGAGAGCCCTGCTTCTCACCAACTGGGTGCTGACTGTTGACGACAACAGCTGATGCTGTCGCTGAGTAGTTGTCAGCTGCCGGCAGCAGTCGCTACTGACGTCTGATGCTGTCACTCCTGTTGTGCTGTCACCACAGGCTGCCATTTGTCCAGGAGCTGGTAGCAGAGGCTGCTGACGGCACCTTGGACAGCACAGCACACCAGGATGCACCTGAGCAGCTGCAACCGCTGCTGCATGGAGCTTGGCTGGTGAGCCAGCGGGGGTGGATCAGTGCATTGGCTGTGTTCCTTGTGAATGCAATATACCAGTTGAAGCAGCATCAGCAGGTTCATCCATCAACGGTATCGCAGCTGCAATAGAACAGTTGAAGCAGCATCAGCAGGACCTCTTGCAGGAATCATAACTGCAGAATGACATTTGAAGTAGCATGAGCAGGACATCGCCTTCAAAGTCACGGTGGTTGTTCATCACCCCTTCACCCTTTCAAGTTGCCTGCAGCTGACCGGTCGGCTTGAACATGTCTTATGATACCAGTAGAATGCTGCTGCCTCAACTACCGCAGTACTCTGTTAAGCGCACGTGCATGCATGACTTGTGCTGCAGCTGAAGCCCTCCTATGCTTTTGAGGTATCCTACAGCAGCTGCAGCAGCCTCACAGCATCCGCCAGCAGCAACGCTGCCAGGATGCAGCAGGCAGCTGCATCCCCAAGCCAGGCAGGCAGCGCCCGCGCACAACCAACAGCAGCTGCAACAGGCAGCTCTCTGTGCAGCTCCTCCTGGTGCCAGCAGGTGCAGGCACGTAGTGCGGAGCTCTGGCAGTCTTTGGTGGCACTTTTGTTCTGCAGCAGCCGCCGCTGGAGGTTCTTCCAGCTTAGCGCTGACCTGACAACGCTGCGCTGGGCTTGGAACAAGTACATACTGCTGTATTATGTAGATTCGATGACTGCAGATGCGGACCGCCTGACCATCACGCTGCACATGGTGCTGGATCCGGACCTGACACTTGCGTTTGATGACCCTAGGACATATGACCAGTGGGAGAGTGCACTGCAGCTGCTGCTGCACATGCTGACAGGGGCAGCACCAGGCTGTCGCCACCTCAGCTCGAGCAAGAGCGGTGACAAGGGCCCGCCAGGCAGTGCTGGCAGCAGCTTTGTGGCAGTGGATTCCTTTACGTACAGTAATAACAGTGACTACTACGCCTGCCAGCTGTCTGGGCCACAGGCAGCAGCAGCAGCAGTTGGGCAGGTGTCGCAGCACAGCCTGGTGATGACAGCACTGAATGTGCAGTATGGGCTGCACCAAGGGTCATTGAGTAGGAGGTTGGGCAGCGGCCAGGGCAGCAGCAGTGCAGCAGGGCAGGGTGTGAGGAGGCTTTCGCGCGGTTTCCTGAGGGTGTCAAGGTGAGTGCGGCCCACTGTCAGCGGCGATGCACAGCGCCGCGGCAATGCACAGCGCTGCACCTTCAGGTGTGGAACAGTGACCCACCAGGCTTCCAAGCCAGTGGTGCACATCCGCGTGGCTTGCTGATGCAGATACTTGTTAGCCAGTGCATGCATGGCATGCTGATGTGTGCTGATGTGGCAGCTGATGTGGCATGCTTTGCCCTGTGCAGGCGGCGCAGCATCAACGACCCGACCGCCCTCAAGCTGCGGCAGGCACAGTCCATGGTTGAGTTGATGAGTCAGCACCTGTCCAGGAGCGCGCCTCCTCTGTCAGCTACACCGCAGACCAGTGCCAGCTCCAGCCCTCACCCCCAGCTGGCGCCGCTACAGCTGCGGCAGCAGCGCCAGCAGCACCAGCAGCAGCAGCAGCAGCAACATCACGCGAGCCCCGGAGCGTCGGCTGCTGCAGCTGCAGCACTGTGGGCAGCTGGCAGTCCCCCTTCTCGGGGTCTGGCAAGTTCAGCAGCTGTGCTGCAAACTGGGCAGCTGCACATGCCCCCCCACCAGCTGGTGAGCCACCATCAGCAGCAGCAGCAGGGGCCAAGCAGCCTTGGGCAGCAAGCAGCAGCTGGCGCAGACAGCGCATCTGGTAGGTGGCGCGGTATTGCAAGCATGGGTCCGTTTCGGACACCCCAGGGGCTGCTGCAGCAAATGCAGCTGGGGCAGCAGCAGCAGCGGCTGAGCAGCTGGCAAGATATGAGTGGTAGCAGCAGCGGGGAGGGTGCAACACTAGCTGCTGCTTACCTGGGCGAGGGCAGCAACAGCACTCCCACCTGCGGCGGCAGCATGCTCAGCTCATCAGCTGTTCCCAGCAGAGATGCCGAGGGAAACAACCTGTGGCAGCCGGGTGATCCCAGCCGGGCCATTGAGGCCAGGCAGCAGTGGGATTCTGGGCCTTCCAGACTGCAGCCCAAGCAGCAGCAGCAGCAGCAGGAGGTGCAGGTGCAGGTGCATGTAGAGCAATGCCAGCAGCCACTGCCACAACAGCAGCAACTGGGCTCTGCAAGCCCTGATGAGCGCTGCTGTTATGAGCGCGGCGTTGACAGGAGCGGCTTCATCAGCCCCTGCACCAGCCCCGAGCCTGGCGTGATGCCTAAGGCAGCTCTGGGCAGAGCCAACTTGCTGCCAGGCAGGCTTGGCAGCCCCAACACGGCACCAACACCCAGCAGGACCGGCAGCACCCAACCACAGCCACAGCAGCAGCAGCAGCTGAGAGGGGTTACAGAGGTGCCAAGCATGGCATGCTACCACCAGCAGCAGCAGCAGCTGCAGGTAGGGCAGCGGACCCAGCTCCCAGTGCAGCAGGGCGGAGCTGCGTCGCGGCACCTGCAGCAGCCGAGCCAGCAGGTGCCGTCGCCCAACATCTTTGGGGCTCACACTGCAGCGCCAGCAGTACATCTGCCAGGCGGGTCACCTGGGGCTCTGCAGCAACAGCGCAAGCTGCAGATCGTTCGGTCAAGCAGCATGCCTGCTTCATTGGACAGTTGGAGTAGGCAGCAGCAGCATGCAATTGAGGCGGCATGCTGTGCGTTTGAGGATGGACACGATGGTGTGACGTGCGCCGGCCTTGCAGCTGCCAGCTGCGGAGCTCTGGGGGGCGTTCTCGTCGGTGCTTCACTGGCGGCAAGAGAAGGGCTCTGGAGCTCGCACGACAGCTTTGGTGGGTTCATGGGAGGCGCGCTCCAGCCAGCAGCCGAGGCTCCTGCGCAGCAGAAGGATGTGCGCCACACAGGGGCGGCCATGCCACCACTGCCGGAGCAGAGTCCTGCAGGCGAGATCCGTGCAGTGTGGGAACATGCGGCGGCAGCGGCAGCAGCAGCAGCAGCAGCAGCAGCAGCAGGCGAGTCAGCATGTGCTTCCGCTGGCGGTTCAGTGGCTGCGTTGTCCTCTGCTGCTGGTGGAAGCTCAGGTGGAGAGGGAAGCTTGGTGGCTGCCGCAACATCTGCAGCAGTTGGGGAAGGAGCTGCTGCCGGGTCAGGCCCTGGCAGCTTGCAGGACAGCTTGCAGGGTGCCACCGATGCACATCCAGGGGAAGCCGCGGCAGCAGCCAGGCGCCTGATGCCGCCACCTGCAACAGTGCCCCAAGAGCAGCAGCAGCAGCAGCAGCAGCTTTTGCAGGCGTTAGTTGGCCACTCAAGTTGCACCAGTCATCAGCCATTGTGTGCAGCTGGCTTTGACGAATCGTACTCAACTGCTCAGTGCACCAACAGCCAATGCCAGCAGCAGCAGGATCACAGCTGTGAGGGGCTGCTGTCAGTGGGCGAGGCAATGGAGCCTGCAGCTGTCAAACAGCACAGCGCTGCTGTCGACACCAGCAGCAGCGCAGGTGGACGCAGCAGCAGCAGCAGCAGCAGCAGCTGTACAGAGGTTGCAAACCACTTTGTTTTCTTACCCTTCAGGCGTAAGAGCAGCCAACTTGCAGGCAGCCCCGCGCCACATATGCATGGCGCAGCTGGTGCAGCTGCTGGTGCCAGGGGCGTTTCCGTGCCTGGCACATTGAAATCATCGTTTCTCAGCATGGTCACGTCCATCTCAGGAGCTCTCACTAGGGCAGGCACCAAGCCACGCAACAGCAGCATATGCGTTGCCCAGCCCCAGCAAGAGCAGGAGGAGCAGCTTGAGCAGACAGGTCAGCAGCAACAAACCCAGAGCAAGAGCAGCAGCCACAGCCGTAGCCATCATGGTACACCAGCTGCCGCATCAAGGGTCAGCAGCCACCATGTATTGCTACCTGCAGCAGCAGCAGCAGCAGCAGCAGCAGCAGCAGCAGCACAGCCTGGCAGTCCAAGCAGCTCAAGCAATGCTGGCAACCTGGGGCTGTCGAAGCGTAGCTGCAATGCTGTTCAGGCTGCGGCGCTGCCGCTGCAGCTGACACCACCACTGTCAGCAGAAAGCTCCCCGCTGCCCTCCATGACAAGCTTGCCACGTGTGCCCAGAGGGGTGACCTTCTTGCGCCGCCAAGTGCTAGCACCTCAGCAGCAGCAGCAGCAGCAGGTTTGTGCAGGTAGTGGGACGCCAAGCATGCAAGAGGTTGCAGCTACGCCAGTAGCGCCCCAAAGCAGCGCCAGCAGCAGTGGTGTCAGCAGCGGCAGCAGCCACCGCAGCTGTCAAGGCAGCTCACCCAACATTAACAGCAGGTGGCATCAGCCGCAACCTATCTGCCCTGCAGCGCCAGCATCAGCAGAGCTTGACGAGACCGACCCAAATGATGGCGAAACTGCCCTGCACAACAAGCAGCTGGATGCACAGGCACAGCAGCAGGGGAGTGCAGCAGACACACCAGCTCGGGCAGCAACTGGGCAGCAGCTGCAGCAGCCAGGTCTCAACAGCAGCAGGCCGATGCACACCCCCTTTGGAAGCTTTACAGTAGCTACTGGAGAGCAGGCTGGCAGCGCCCAGCAGCAGCAGCAGCAGCAGCAGCAGCAGCAGCCAATTACGCTGCAAGCAGCCTACCACTTTGCCACAGGTGCTGCCCTGGAGAGGCTGGCGCCATCGCCTAGGCCGCTGAAGGGCGCATGGCTGCGCCAGCAGCGCTTAGAGCAGCACCAGGCGGGGGCAGGCTCTTTTGAGGCGGGCCAGCTTCACAACCTGCAAGCACCCTGCCCCAGACAAGTTTCAGCAGGGGCAGCGACGCTGGCTGGCTGTGGCACTGGCGCGTTTGCTGCTGCAGCTCATGCCTGCGCGCATGCAATTGGCAGTCTGGCAGCAGCAGCAGCAGCAGCAGCGGCGCCCGGGCAGCAGAGTGCGCAGGGATCGGGGCTTCCAGAGATGCTGGAGAGCCCGCGCGGAGGTGTGAAGCTCAGCGTAAAGGTGCCAGACACCCGCTGGCCGTCTATGCCAGGTCACCGTGAGAGCGGACAGTGGCACCAGCAGGGGCAGGGCCACTGCCTGCCGTACCAGGGCAGCTTGGGTCACCATCAGCAGCAGCTGCTGGCAGCACTCGGTCATGAGGATGGGTATGTGGTGAACTCACCCGGCAGCCTCGTCAGCTACCCCAGCCATGCGTCGCTGTTTCGGGTGGACTGCAACGCAGTCAACTCTCCGCTGACGGCGCGCACGGATATGCTGAGCATGGCGTCGGGCGGGCAGTGGGGGAGCCTGCAGCTGACCAGCAGCAGCAGCCTCAGCGGCTGGAGCCACCACAGCGGCGCGAGCAGCTTCAGCAGGGCCGGCAGCTTCCGGCGGGGCATGGCACCACAGGTCAGCTGACCAGACGTCAGTGACTGGGAAGATTTCGATTGCGCTAAACAATGGAGTCCTGGTCTTATGCTGTGTCACGTGTCTGCTTAGCCTCACGTGTGAACCGCGAGCATCTGCAGCCAGTGCACTGCTGCAGAACAGCACACAGCATGAGGGCTCTTTGTGATGTGGGGTTCACGGTTTCTGGCAAATCCTGCGCACATCTAGTACCGCCCTGTTGCTCACATAGTGTTGCGGGGCTTTGCTGTGCATGACGTCTGCACTCCTGCGCGTGCTTGTGCCTGTTGTGCGCTGCAGGTGTCTGTGGAGCTCATCGAGTGGCGCACCCTGCAGCTGGGCCGCCGCATCGGGAGAGGCGCTGAGGGCTGCGTGTATGAGGCGCGCCACCAGGACGCCCCCGTGGCCATCAAGGAGGCCCCCGGCATAAACGAGATCGAGATGTACCTGGCTGCAGGCGTGCACGACAACCTGGTGGGGCTGAGGGGCCTCTGCCACAAGGTGAGCTGTTACCTGCGTGGTGGATGCGCAGGTGCATGCGCGCATAATTCGGCCGTCCCACGGGCTACATCGAGCACATGCATGAAACAGATTGCCAGGCTGCCAGCAGCCTGTGCGGCTGCACGCCAGGTGCATGGGCTGCACCTTACTGCTTGACCCTGTGGGTTACCACAGCTTTGCTTGCAGCTGCCGGGCACTGCGTACTGATGAGCTACCAGGCTGACTGACAGCGTCTGGGCTCATGATGGGGGCGCATGCAGGAGGACGGCACCTGGTGTCTCGTGCTGGAGTGGTGCCGTGGCACGCTGGACACGCTGCTGCACCACAGCAGCTCGCCGCTGCCGCACGCTAGGCATGGCCGCCGCAGCACTGCCGGCGGCACTGGCACGCGCGGCAGCAGCGTCGATGGCGGCATCGCCAAGACTGCGGCGGTGGCAGCCGCAGCCGCAGCCGCAGCAGCTGATCTTGCGTCTCCAAGGCCTCACGTGGCGGCTGGCAGCGGCAGCATGGCAGCAGCAGGTGCGTCAGGCCCTGCAGCAGCGGGAGCAGGGACCCAAAGCAGGCCTGATTTGCCCAAGCTGCTGCCGCTGATGCGCAGCCTTGCACGTGGCCTGCTGCACCTCCACACCCGGCAGCCTGCAATCCTGCATCGAGATATCAAGCCAGCCAACATCTTTGTTGGGCACGGCATGGTGATGAAGATAGGCGACTTGGGAATGAGCAGGCATGTGTTCCTGACACCAGCTGACACAGCGGCCTCTGGTAGCAGGGGCAACGCTGCTGTGGCAGCAACAACGGCCAGGCCTGGCAGCAGCAGCGATGGCACAGGGGCAGCAGGTGCGGAAGCTCCCCTCAAGGGCAGCATCGGCGGCGCACGCTGCCTGCCGTTACCTGGGAGCAAAGTGCAGCTTGTGGGCGGGGGTGCTGCTGTCGTGCCTGCGCCTGCACCTGCTGGTCTTGGCAGCACGCCTCCACCTGCAACTCAGCAGCAGCAGTCCAGCAGCAGCTGCGCGGATGCTGCTGGTGGCCCAGCTGTTCCTGCTGCAGCAAGCCTGCAGGGTATGCAGTCGCTAGGTGCTGGCGCCCTGCCGTCCAGGCTGGTGCTGAGCAGCAACACAGCAGCAGCAGCAGCAGCAGCAGTGCCAACGAGAACGCTGACGCCTGGTGTGGTCGGAACGATCACCTACTCAGCTCCTGAGGTGCTGGATGAGCAGCTGCAGCAGCCACACGTCACTGTGGAGCGCATCCTGAAGGTGAGGCAGTGGGCCAGGTGCCAGCGTCACTTCCCTCGGCCAGCAGTGTGCTGTCAGTGCAGCTTTCACCTTCTTCACTTGCTTCTTCTTGCTGTTGCGAGGCTGTGTGCACATGCTGTTGATGTTTGGCGTGCCTTTTCCAACTCAGTCACACAGATCGTTGCGTGCATTGCCCCATCTCCTAGTTGTATCTCAGCAAGACAAGCAGCCAGATGATGTGGCAGCTGCTTGTAACATCTGCAGCTAGGTTTGCTGCAGAATGCGGCCCCTGCAGAGGCTTTGCAGTTCCCTGCAATGCCAGCCTTTTGCCTGACTTGCGTGTTGTGTCAACCCTGCCCTGCATGTGTCGGCCTGCTGCCAGGCTGACGTGTACTCACTGGGTGTCACCATCTGGCAGATGGTTGAGCGGCGGCGGCCGTTTGAGGGCATGGACGGCATGCAGATCTGTGCGCTGTGGATCTCAGACCCCGGCCAGATGGTGCTGCCGCCATTGACAGTGGCGGAGAATGCATGTGAGTGGCGTATCATCTGCACAGGTCGTCAGCAAAGGCTCCAGCCTGCTTCATCGCAATGCACTGGATGCTAGTTGTCTTGCACACAGTTTGGCGCACACCACATATGTGTGCTCCAAGCAAGCCACGACCAGACAATTGCTGATGTGTTTATGATTGGTGTGCTGCCACCCTGCTGCTGTAGGTGAGCGTGACAGGCGCGTGCTGTCAGCTGTGCAAGACCTGGTGTGTGACTGCACGGCCTTCAATCCAGATGACAGGCCAGCCATGAAGCAGGTGCTTGAGCGCATCAGGCAAATCCAGCGCATGCTTGACCCCCGACTGGCAGCAGCAGCAGCAGCAGCAGCAGCAGTGCCCGCAGCAGCAGTGCCCGCAGCTGCAGTGCCGGCAGCTGCAGCTGGTGCCGCAGGGGCTGGCCTCCCCGGCGGCATGGCCTGCAGCGTCAAGGCTGGTGCCGCTGCAGCTGGAGTTGCTGAGGCTGGCGCGTGTAGCGGCAGGCTAGCAGTGCACGGCAGTGCTGCTGCAGGCAGCAGCAGCAGGCCATGTGAGCAAGCTGCCAAGGATGCTGCTGCCCCTGCTGCTGCTGCTGCGCCGCCACTGGCGAGGCGGAAGAGCGGCGTCACAGATCCTGCGGTAGCGGCAGCAATTGCGGCTGCTAATGCAGCGGTCACAGCGCATGCGAGCATCACCGGCAGCGTGTCACATTCTGCTGCGCCCTGCCGTTTGCGTTCCAGCTGCTTTGAGGCTGGCAGCGCAGGAAGCACAGGGTGACAGGGTGGGTTGCTGATTGAAGCACCATGCATGATGAGTGTTGACCCTGGAGCAACAGGGAAGCGATGCAGTGTACTAGTAGCAGCTGCACTACAGCTTGTCATTGTGAGTGCAGGGCTCTGCTGATCGCATTCATATGCTGGGCTACATGAGTCAGGTTGCATTTGTTTTGGGGCCCATGGCCTGGTCTGGCCCAGGCGTGGGCAGGCCCTATTTGGAGATGGTACTGGTACTGTTGTCAACAACCAAGGACATGCCTGGCAGTGCACTGCCTTGAAGGGTCAGGCACCAGGGCCTGTGCCAGTGCCCTCAAGTTTGTTGCACAACCTGTGCTGGCAGGGCTTGCGTGCACAGTGCACAGCACACTTGTGATGAGCATGCTTGGCATGACAGATGACTGTCACAGTGTGCTGGCTGACATGTGCCACCTGTCAGCAGCACAATGTTGACACCGAGCAACCAACTGTCACATAAAAATTGCCACAGCCGAGTCTGGCAGTATTTGTCTTGATCATCAGGACCTCTGTCATGGTTGCTTACCAGCTGCTTAGCTATTGCAGGCTGAGCCGTTGTTCTGGTGTGATACATTTCTTCGTTTTCTTGCTTGCCTCTCAGTTTGAAACCTAAAACAGCAGTGTCTCTGTGCATTCACCAGGGTCACTGGGCCCAGGACAATTTTCAAAAAAGCAGCAGCACTGTCACCTAGCAGAGAATTGAAGCAAGGACAAGCAGAGTCACCCGTGCGGGCGCCTATAGAACATGGGTATTACGATTACTGCTACAGCCCCAGTGAGGCAGACTGGTGCAGAGCATGCGAATAAAAGCATGTTGCGTATGATTCAACACCACGTACAGGCCCTGAGGAGCAGAGCTAATGCCATCCTTGGCCTGCTGCTGTCTTTCAGTGACCACCACTTCAGTACACGATGAACTTCACTCGAAAGGTCTGCACATGCTGGTATGTGACGCCTAGTCAACTCAAACTTGACTGAAAACACGACGATGGTTCTAGCTTCGCTCTGTCGGTGCGCTGTTGCTGTGATGCCACGCTGATTAGCAGACATGTACTAGGTTGGTGGCACTGTGTCGCCTGGGGTGCCCGGCGGACCTCGATCTACTCTACTTGTATTAAATCTTGTGTTTAATTGAGCCTGGCAGAGTTTGTTTTGCATGTCATCCTCAGCCCTCACACATGCCCCCACCTCTCGAGCTTCTATGATGTGCAACCTCCGCTAGCCAGTCATGATCAGCGTTTTATGATGTGACAGCTACTACGGTTTCCAAATTTACGCAAGTCTGCGGTCACCCAAGATTGGTGCGTAAACAGAGTGGAACGGCCATGCTTGCAGCTGTCGCATTCTCTGTGTGCTCTGTTAGTTGCAAGGGCTCGCCGAGCTAGCTGGCTGCAGCAGCTGGTGATTTGTTGGATTGGCTGAACATTGCTGCTGAATGCTCAGCCTGCAGCCAGCCAGTGCGTCAGACGCTGTTCTAAAGCCACACCATCTATTAAAAATATGCTCAGCCGGCCCTGGCAGAGCTCGGTTGCCTTCCGCGACTACTGGCATAAGAATGGGGAACGCGAATGGCCGCAGCAGTGCTTGCTGTGATGTGCAGCCTCTGCACAGTATCGCACTTATTCCAAATGACTGCTGGTAGGCCTGCTGCAGCAAATGCGCATATGAGACAACCTGTCCTGCTGCTGCTCTGCTGCTGCAGAGTGGTCAACTTGCTCAACGCCCGCTGAGGAGCTGATACAGCCGCAGCAGCAGGGAGATGGACATGCAGCCGAACCCCACAGGTTCCCCAGGCGGCAATGGTGCACCACCAGGCAAGGGTGGGCCGCAGCGCAATGGGCAGCGCCAGGAGTTGTTGGACATTTTTGGGCAGGACATGTACACTGCTGTGATGACGCTGGTGCTGCTGCTGCTGGGCCTGATGAGCGCTTCCATGACCAGGTGCATTTGCCTTTAACACTCCAGTCACAGCCGCGCTGGCGCAGGCACAGACAGCAGTGATCGCTGTTACCACTGCCTGCTTCTGCTGCTGCTGGTGCCAGCAAGTGTACAGCAGAAGAAAGTTCAGTGGAGTTTGAGCCTGTACGTGCTTCACGCAGCAGTGTGGCCTTGTGCTATGTATGCACGCGAGACAAAACAACGCAGCTGCAGGCAGGGCTGCATGGTTGTGTCAGAGACAAGCGGTGGGGTGGGTGGTTGGCAGCAATGAGCAGCGTTGTTGCCAGCTGGTGGTGCTGCTGCCGCAGTACAATGTGCGTGCAATGGCTTGTGTCTCAGCAGGGCGATGACTGGGCTACTGTTTGTACTTTGCAGCTAAGCGTACCCTTGTGTCACTCTGGCGCGTGTCGGAGATGGCGTGTAGTTCTGATTGTGGTAGCCCTGGTTCCCTTTGCTTCCTGAGAGGTGGTGACTGCTGGCTGTAGACTGGCACATACCCTTGTTTCGTGTGATCTTGTGCATCTCTGCGTTGTATTCCTTTTAGTAGTTGCCAGGGGAGATTCAGCACAAGCTCTGAGAGGAAGGTCTGCAAAGTGGGGTGTTGCGCTCGTAGCTGCGTGGGCACGTAGGCGGCTGGCCATGCAGCGCTTGCCTTTGCTGTGCACTCCTGGCCAGGCCTGATCTGCAGAAGCAGCTCAAATAGGTTTGTTAAGCAGCGTTGGCTGCGCTTGTGACAGCAGTTGTGGCCGTTCAGCTTTTGGTCAGGCTGACTCAGCTCCCCCTGTTGATGCTGCGGCCACCGTGCATGGTGGTTGGGATTAACAAAAGCCGTGCATTGAATGCTTGATGTAACAACAAGCTGCAGCACTGCTGGCTACACAGCAGGCCTGGGTGGTGTCAGCTTGCTTGCATGCGCAGTGCTGCTTGAAAAGGACGGGTGACTGCTGTGTTGCTTTGCTTCCCTGCTACTAGCAGCGTAGTGCTAGGCCGTGGCAGTGCTGCTGCTTGTTACAGCAGGCCTGCCAGCACAACAGACGCCCCTGCCGACCAACTGCATGCAGGCAGTTCTGCTTTACCGACGGTGGCATACGTTGAAGCTGGATGCAGTGTTGAGCACAGTGTGAAGAAGCTGGATGCAGTGTTGAGCACAGTGAATCAACTTCAAGTTTAACTTCAGTGATGGTGTGCCACAGTGCACAACAACTGCAGGGCGCGTTTCAGGGCTTGACAAGCCTGGGCGATGGTCGCTGGCATCATCTGCACAGCTTCGTCGCATGCACGCGTGGCAACCAGTGGTTTTGAGCCATATGAGTTCATCATGCATATCTCTACAGACACTCGCCTGTTAGGGATCCGTTGATGCTGCAAAAGGTTGCTGTATACTACGTAGCATGCAGATGTTGGCTGGTCATCTTTGTAGCAGTAACGGCACTGAAAATTGCGTCTGCAGGGTGCAGCATGCACCAAGTCCTCTCACAAGTGCTGCAAAACCTCACGAGCGCTGGGCCCCAACCTGGGATTGTGCCTGGCGGATTGGCACCACCAACCTTGGCAAAGTCATGCCATGACGGGGCAGCCGTTGCGCGCACAGGCAGGAGCAGCAGCCACGGCTGCTATGGTGTCGCTGCTGGTCAAGCGGCTTGTCATCATGCTGTCCCGGACAACCTTGGCACTGTTGGCACAAGCTGCGCCAAGCCGTTGTAACGGCCTCACTGCAACGTTTCAGACAATTGAGATCGCCATGAGCAATGAACTGGACGCTTGCAAACATATCTCTGGCTTGCAAAACAAAAACCACTAAAGCGCACGGCAGTTCGTTTTTTCTGAGGCCACTGCGCTACCGCCATTCCAGCTATCCACATTGTCAAGCTGTCGTCTAGGTGTTCTATTCGAGCTGCCGTCCCTGTCCCACATCTGGAAATCACTTGCTGTCGGCTCCTCGCTTCACCACACAACATGGCAGCCATGCAGCAGCTAATGGGTGTGCGGTTGCCAACCCGCAGTCTCGGATTTAAGCAGCAGAAAATGGCTCCGCAGAGGCGGGTGGTGACCATGGCAGCAAAGGCAAGCCAATGACAGAGCAGGACCGGAATCCAGGCAGACTCCAGCGGACGCAGCAACTGCTTATTGATAATGAGTTATTGGAATTGTAGGTTACTGGTAAAATTAAGCTGGAGCTTGTAGCAGGCAAAGCCAACCCATCGCCACCAGTGGGCCCAGCACTGGGAGCCAAGGTGCGAAACAGTGCTGGGTGATGTGGCATTTTTGCACAATTGCAATGTTTTTTTATCCAGCGAGGACTGCGAGTGGTCTGCCTGGGTTCTGCTGTGTTGCCAGTGCTGCACCTGCCGCCACTTATGCACTGCTGCTGCTGCTGCTGCTGCTGTTGTTGTTTGCCAGGGTGTGAACATTATGGCATTCTGCAAGGAGTACAATGCACAGACAGCAAAGATGGCTGGAGACATTGTTCCAGTGGAGATCACAGTATATGAGGTGCGCAGCCGCTCAGCCTGATGCAAGCATACCAGGCCAGCCTGCAGTGACCTGGCAGCACTAGGCCTGGCCAGCTTCCTGCAAGCTGCAATTGCGACAGCAGGCAGTGTTAACAAACGTGCAAAACATCGGAACATTCAGCAGGGGTGCCAGACTGTGCTGGGTCAGCAGGCAGGAAAGCAATGTTCAGCGCCTTTGTTATGGCCCCTGCTACGGCACAAGAACCCCATTGCTTGATCGATGTAGGCGCTGTAACAACAGCAGCGCATGCTGCCATTGTGCAGTCGATGTGCAGCATTTGCAGCAGCACACAGAGCTACTGCTGCTGCAGCAGCCGCCACATGCTTCTGGCTGCAATTGGGCTCTCGCGTTCTAGCATGCACTGATGCCTAAATGGTTAGTTTCGCATAGTACCGAAGTCAGTCTCATGCATGGCATTGTGTGGTGTTGCTGGTACACTGCAGCCTGTACTGTACTGAGCTGTCCTGTTTGCGCAACATGTGTGCTGCTGCCGCGCATGTGTCGACGCACGCAGGACCGCAGCTTCACATTCATCCTAAAGACACCACCAACAGCAGTGCTGCTGAAGAAGGCAGCAGGTGCGTAGTTCGAAGCCTTGACCGCTATGACGTGTTGTTGGCGCGTGCCCAGCAGTAAGCAGCACGGCCAGCGTTGTCTGCAGCAAGATTGGCAGCAGCAGCAGCAGCAGCAGCAGCAGCAGCAGCTGGTAGCCAGCAGGCAGGCAGCGTCGACCGCCGGCGGTGTGTCACAGGGCTGTCGCCTCCAGCCGGACCCTGCCTTCGCTTGGATGCAGCACGACGTCCATGCATCAGGAGGCAGCACAGCAGCAGCAGCACCTCCTCCGGCTGTGGTGGCCTGCGGCACCCAGTGGCGGGGCGCTGCCGGAGGCGTCTGCTGTTCAGCTCTGCGACACGCCAGCCAGCCAGCGGGTCAGCCAGCAGGATCTTCCAGCGGCAGCGGCAGTGGTGTCAAGTGTCATCTCTATGCTGGCATGCTATGGAAGACGGAGGGCGCAGTGCATGTCACGAGTTCTGCATGCGGCGCGAGCTGCTGCTTGTTCCTGCCATGCAGCACTGGCTGTACCTGCGCCTTTGGTCGCATCACGCCCAACTGGTTTTGGTGCACTCGTTTATCCTTTGCAGGTGCGGGCGTGGTGCAGTGCGTGTTTGGAAGCTGACTGTGCATGCTGCTGCCGCTGCTGCAGGTGTTCAGAGTGGCTCAGGCAAGTCCAAGACGGAGAAGGTCGGCAATGTGACGCGCGCACAGGTCGAGGTGAGGCACGCCCCCCGCACCACCACTGATGGCGCTGAGCTGCTGTGACGCGCATTGCTGGCTGCTGTGAGACGTGCTGTGACGCGCACTGCTGGCGGGCTTGGAGGCCCTGGCTGAGCAGCAGTTGGAGAAAATGCCAGCTGCATGTTCATGCTGTAGGGTCACAAGTGGCTAGCATTGCTGGAGCTGAATTACTGACCACGTGGTGCTGAACAGAAGGCCACTCAACACGTGTTAGCATGCACCTTGTGCGCTGAGTATGAGCGCGACCTGTGCCGGAGATACTACTTGTCTGCAGTACTGACACAGCGCTTGTGTTGTGGTTGGGGCTTACAGGAGATTGCCAAGCGCAAGCTGCCGGACACCAATGCTACGCAGCTGGACAGCGCAGTGCGGATGGTGGAGGGTACGGCGCGCAGCATCGGCCTGGTCGTGGTCGACTAGGCAGCAGCAGCAGCAGCAGCAGCAGCAGCAGGGTATGTTAAGCAGCAGGGATGGCGGCAGTCTGGTCCTGCGACCTGGCAGCAATAATTTGGTGAAGCAGCAGTGGCTATTGTTGTGCACAGACTGCAGCAGCTCCTGCAACACTGCCCCTAGAACTCATGCTGTTGCTGTGCCAGCAACTGGTTCTGGGCGTGTCTGCCCGCGGCTTTGGAGTCGCAAGCTATCTGGCTCAAAGCTGCTTGAAGGAGCTTCCACCTTCTTGTCCGCAGAGTCTGCATCCAGATGACATCTAGCGTTGCTGTCCTGATTCCTTCTAGGCCACAGGCCGGCCCTGAAGTCGGTGGTGTGACAATACAATTGTTGAAGTGGGAAATGGATCAAGGGTACAGCAGCTAGTGCATGTTGGTGGGGCGGGATATTGTTTGCAAGGTAACTCTGTTGAAGAATGACTTGTGGCTGATGCCCAGGAAGGTTGGCCTGCTGCAGAGGCTGAATGACCTGTTGCCAAGCACGTTATACAGCAGCGTCGTATGCTACACAGCGGTTGAAAGGACACGGCATATGATCACTGATGGCATGACAACTTATTGAATGTAATGATGCACAAAGACACAGCACTGCATGCTTTTTCCACTGCTCTACCACTGAGCTACCCTTTTGTTTTCAATGAACTTACAAATAGTTCAAACATGAAACCTAGGAGGCCTCCTACACCAAAAGAGTGCTCTGGGCAAGTTATGCAGACTCTCCCCCATCCGCATGCAAGCTCTGCTGTCCTGTGGGAGTTGACTCATGGCCGACTGCTGCTACTAGCAGCGGGCCGCGCTGCTACTTGCGCTGGCACTGGCGTGGTAGAGATGTGGACGCGGCCGACGACAGCAGACTGACAATTCTGTTGTATTGTATTGAAAAGGGTTGCATCAGGACTGATGACAAATAAGGTTGCAATGCCATGGGTGGCCATACAGCCAGCCACTCTCACCAGCCTAGGCCTGTTAGTCTAACTGAGGTCGGTGACCAAGGCACAGGGGGCAAGGCCGCCTTGCTGGATGCGGCATCCTGCCTGCATGCAACCACAGCCAACCCCCCTGGGCCGATGGCGCTGATGCTATGGCTTGAATGGGTAATATGATGATGATGAGCCAAACCCCCTGCCCTCAAAACATTAGCCACAGTTTCTTACAACAGCCGTACCATCAGCTCGCGAGCTGCGAGCTGGCACAGCCGGTAACCAACCCCAACAGCTCAGGGGCAAGTTCTGCTCAAGTGCATTGATGTGCTGCTTGAGCAGCAGCAGATGCATGCACACAAAGGCACGCGCGCACACGGTGCACACCACCAGCGCCACAGGGGTTGATACCTGCTGCAAAGGCATTCGATGAACTGCGCAAGCAGCACAGTAAGTGGCTTTTCATGCAAGTACTGCGTTCACCTGTAAGACATTCAAGTTTCACATGCAGTAATGTTATTGTGGCAACACATGTACAGCATCGCTTGTGCTGTGTGCACTGGCCCGCTCCACCACTACAGCCGTCTGTATTGCACAGCAAGCAACCAGCGAAGACTGTGAGTACATGATCTGCCTCTGGTCAAGACACATTGTGCCATATAACAACACTGTCCATGCACAGTGCTCAAACTTGGTGCTGCAGCAGCAGCAGCACTAGCTCAAACACTCACTCAGTGCGAGCTGAATTCGACAACACTCACAAAACTGAGTGCCTTGACAGCTCCAGGCTTGCGGCAATTGGCACTGTCACAAGCATCATGCATAGCTGCACACACTTTCAAGACAATTTCAAGGCAGCTGCAGCACACTGTCAACAGCACGCAGTGCAGTCATGATCATCAGCAACGGCTGCTGCTACCAGTTGATCAACACAAATCATATCAGACCCTTACAGGGGTGCAAAGCTAGAAGTCCTGGACCCGCCAACATACAAATCACAAAGGTGTTTACTGCGCCACTGCTGCCATGTGCAGTGGCTGACCCGCTGCAAGTACCTACAAGCACGACGGCAAGCGTTACTGCGTGCAATGCACAAGTAACGCAGTGACATGGCATTGTGTGCCGCCTGTTCTGCAGGGGGTCAAGCAGCAACAACCATGCCACAAGCCTGACACGCGGCGGGCGTCAATGCCATAGCACTGATGCGTCCGCAAAGGAGAGCACACAAGCGTCAAAATCAACCCACCATAAGTGTTCAATGTCTGCAGGGACGCACAAGTCTCGCTGTGCCTCCAAAGCATAAAGGCAAGTCCTGCCGTATAGGAATGTTGCAAGTAAAGTGAATCTGTCACTGCAGTGCATGTGCTGCAGTTGATGGGTGACACCTCACGTCACCGGGTCCACCTGATCAATAACACCTGTGAAGCGCATCATAAGCCTTACATGATGGCTGTCATATCAAGGTCACCGACAACTGAGGTGTGTGGCCGACCCCAAGCGAAAGAGCAGCCTATGCCATTTTGCATCAACAAACGCATGTCAAAACACCTGCAGACAGGCAGACAGACCAATCCTATAAAGACTTTTGAACAATGCAAGCAGCATCCAGACCACCGGGCGGCCCAGCTTCATCAGCTTACTTTTAACGGCACCGCTCCAAAGGTATGAAAGGCAAACTTTTCAACCGCAAGTTAACAGTGAAGGTGTGCATGTGTTGGCCGCAGGGCAACTACATTTGTGCTGCATGCCAGAGATACAAAGGATGTGGAGGAAAGCAAAGTAACCAGTGCGCCAGCACGCAGGCACCAGTGCAGCAGACAACCTGCAAATTGACAAACCAGCCGTCTGCCACTCTTGATACAGCAGCAACAGCATCAGCTGATGCATGCATGCAGGCCATACAATGGGTGCGTGGGAGGGTTTGTGCACGCACATGCGCGCGCAGCAGCCGCTGCAGGCCCACAACAAGCCCAAATCAGGTAGAGGTTGAAATTGCAGGACGCCTGACCTCACAATATGCACAAAGAACACAGCGAACCCACTTATATAGAGGCAGGGTGCACGTGGAAGCAAGGCAGTGTTCAAGACCTCGCACAAGAGAGCACCATGCACGGTGTGCCTCAAACATAGCAGCACACATGCTGAAAACTCTGGTGATGAGCTGAAAGCTGTCTACATGAGAAAGCTTGGCATGAGTGGAGCACCGAACCATGTTAGTGGCCCTTCAGCTCTACTCATGACAGCCCATGTGACGCCTGTCTACCTTTTGACGTGTGCGAAGTCTAGGGTGCCATGTATAGCACCACGAGCCATCCAGCCAGAATTAGGAAACAGCACTGCAAGCATGCAGGGTAGTGCCCCGCAGCCAACCACCCAAGCGCGTTCTAGGCAGCAACCCACACACACGCCCAGACATGCACAACGGACAACACAGGAAACCACGACATATACACACATCACAAGCGGTAAGTGATCGAGTTCTCCCTGTGCCGCTGCAGTCAGCAAGCGCATGTGGCGTGGTGCACCAACGCTGCAGACCATGCAGCACCAGCCACCAGCACTACCACACTGCAACATGCGACCCGCAAATAGCCCAGTACCCCCGCCGCCTCGCACGCAGAAAACGTAACGGCAGCATCAGTGCATACAAGCTGCCAGCAGCTGACAGTGCCGCGTACTCACAGAGCACAAGCCAACATTGCTCAGGCCAGCCCCAACTGCGTTTGCTGCGTTCAGCACAGAACAGATCACAACCGAGTTCTCCTCTCTTCACAACACCCAGCAGCCACCTGCAACTCAACCAGCAAAGATGCACCAAGCCAGGCCGGCCCACCACGTGCTGCACCCTACACCACTGTCACAGATGCGCCGCCCCGTACTCACATCCACACTCAGCCTGCGCACACACCCTGACACATCATGTGTCTTGGGCACCCGTGAAGTCCACCTCGCTCCATGCCATGTGGATGTTGCGGCCTTGACTCGACTGCCTGCTTGCTGGCATGCCCTGTGCAGACGAATTGCTTGGAAGACGCTGCACAGGCACTGCTGCTGCTGCCTCTGCTGGCGTGCCTGCAAGGGGCTGCCGCGGTGCTGCAGGCGGGCAATCGGCAGAGCGACGCAACAGCTGCAGCTCATCCTGCTGCTGCTGCTGCTGCTGCGCCTCAGCCCCGCCAGGTGGCTGCCTGTTGACTGCCGACCCAGCTGCTGCTGTAGGTGCCGCAGGCAATGCAGCAGGGGGCCAGCCACGGCTGCCTGCAGTCCACAGCTCCAGTGCCTGCATGATCTCTGCAAACGTGGGCCTACACAATGACGTAGGGACAGGCAGCAGCAGCAAGATTTCTGTCAGCACCGCAACTGAACATGCACCTTGACACATCAGCCGCAGCCAAACAGGTGAAAGACGTAACGCACATCACCCAGTTGCAAGATCCCTTGGCTTCAATCATCATAAGAAGCTGTTTGCCCAACCTCTGCCACTGTTCATCTTCTCAACACATGCTTGAACACAAAAAAGCCATGCAGTGCAATGCAGGTCGCACACATCTAGGCCTTCTACGTTTCCAGCGCCCAGCATATCTCTACTACTGTCTGAATTGCCTCGCAATGCATGCTAATGCAGAGTCTCATTATCACTGCAGAGTCTCATTATCAGTGCAAACACAGCACCTTAGAAGCTGTCATTATCATACCTGTCCTGTGGCTGCTGTGCCCAGCATGCTTCCGCCAGTTTTTGGAAGTCCCTGCAGCCCGGCGGCAGGTTGGCGGGCCAGGTGGGCCGCAGCCCCTGGCGCGCAACCTCGTGCGGCAGCAGCGGGATGGGCACGCCGGCGTAGGCGCGCTGCCCGGTCATAACTTCGTACAGCAGTATGCCGTACGCGTAGACGTCGCCTGCTTTGCTGACATGGCCAGACATGAACAGCTCCGGTGACATGTGAGTGGGCGTGCCCTGCAACAACAGGTACAGCAGCAAAATGCAAGTTGCCAACAACATGAGACAGGTGATTAGCTGTGCAAGCTCGCAAGACACTAAAAACAAAGGATGTATACTGCTGATCCAGAAATGACTAAACACACAGCATACATACACCAGCACAACAACAAAAGCTAAGCAGCACAGCCATCAACGTGAAGCTGCAACAATAACATGCTGGACAGGGCTCATCACCCACCTCAGCTGTGCTACAAGCGCGTCAAGTCCACCACCAGCAATGTGCCACAAGCGCATCAAGTCACACCACTCATGGGCGGTTGCCTTTACCATTGCGCGAGCACAAAGCTGGAATGATTACACAGCACGCGCCATGCGCCAAAACACTACCGAGCCTCACACCACACATACACGGCACGGCGATGCAGGGCCCCAAGCACTTCACCCAGTGCTGCAGCAGCGCATCGCTCACCCGTGCAGACAGCGTGGCGTGAGTGTCTGAAGGGTCCAGAGGCAGCGCCAGCCCAAAGTCAGCGACCTTGGCTGTCATACGCAGCGCGCCTGATGCAGCTGCCCAGGTGCCGTTTGCATTGTCGCCGCCGTTGGTGAGCATCACATTTGCGGCTTTGAGGTCTGCATGCACGATGCCCTCGCTGCAGGGGCACAGCGGCGGCAGCAGGCGGAGCATAACAAGCCACAGAGCACAAACTGAGATGCTGCCTTTGCTCTCTTCCAGCAGGCACAGCAGGGGACATCAAAGTCAGACAAGCGAGGCGCAGGGCTGCAAGCATAACAACAGCAACAGCCAACAAAGATCATCCCTCTCACACGCTGCGGCCACATGTATCTCTGTATGAGTTGAGCAGCAGCACAGCTGTTACTTCCGTGAAAGCACTAGACATAGCCAGTACGAGCCTCAGCGCTGTCGACAATGAGCACGCACCTGTGCAGATGAAGCATCGCTGCTGCGATGTCATGCGCCAGCGTCAGCACCACAGACGGCGCCAGGTAGCTGCCAGGCTTGGACAGCACGCCACAGTCCAGCGCGTCCCGCAGCGAGCCCTGCAGGCGGCACAGACGCACAGCATGGCGCACGCCCGCACACGAGACTACCCCGGCAGACTAGGCGGGTGTACTTTGAAGCAGCGACACGCTCTGCTGCAAGGGACCACAAGAGCCGGACACCCAAACTGCCACGTCCCCTGCCCCGCCACCTCGCCCGCATGCTTGGACACGTCCATGACCCGCCACCACACCGCCACGCAGCATACCTCAGCACCAGCGCAGCAAGAACTAAATTAGATTTTTTTTAATCGCCACCCACCTCGCTGCAGTACTCCATGATGAGCTTCAGCTCCCAGCCTGCTATGTCCTGGCCTTTGGGCCACGCTGCTTCTGCAGCGCTGCCGCTGGACCCGCTGACGCCGGTGCGTGTGAGCGGGTTCAGCACATACGTGTACACCTGCGCCGGGTGCAGCAGCAGCAGCACAGCAGTCAGGCTCAAATGAGGCCCAGGGGCGCGGCGCTGATCGGATGCACGCATTGCTGTGGTTGGTCAGTGCAGGAACTGCTGGCGCTGATGCAACATGCAGCAGCGGTGCGGGAAGCAGATTATTAGTGCTCCACAACATGCCTGGTCATCTGCTGCGTACCAGGCCATGTGTGCATGCACACATGTGGCAGAGCACCATGGTCCAGGTGCATTTCACGTATCACACCCACAGCTGCACAAGAAAAAAACATACCTGCACGATGTTTGGGTGGCTCATTGCGGACGACAACACAGCCTCCATCATCGCCATGTCTGGCGCACTGTTCTGCTGCAGCACCCGCGCTCGCCGCCGCTGCCGCAACAGCTCCGGGTTGCTGGCATCCCCAGACCTGTCAGCTGCCAGGCTTGCAACTGCAGCTATCTCTGCCCCTTGTAGGCCCAGCAGCGCATTGGCGGGCAGGTGCATGACTTTCACCGCCACGCGCTTGCCCCGCCAGGTTGCCAGGTACACGCAGCCGCAGCTGCCCTGACCCAGCATCTCCTGCATCTGCAGTTGAGGCGGAGTGCTGCCTAGCGAGCCAAACGGCCCAAAGGCGCCAGTGCCTGGCTGCTGCTGCTGCTGCTCAGACTGCTGCTGCTGCTGCTGCTGCATTTTGCTAATGCTTTCATCACTGCTGGGCTGCTGCATCTGCGGGTCGCTGGGCTCCCTGCCGCAGCCCTCGCTGCTGCCTGCACCTGCAGCTGCCTTCCCGCTGCCTGAGCTCCATCCGCCAGCACTGACTGTTGAGCCTAGATTGAGGTTTGCTGCATCCATGCGCCGCTCCATGAGCAGCATGGTGGTGGTGCTGACGGCCATGCGCCAGCGCTGCAAGCCTGCTGCGACGCTATCAGTCGCTGCCTCAGCCACACTGCCTGTCAATGCGCCAGAAACGTGCGCAGGGACCGGTGCATCGCGCAGGGCTGCTACATCTACCACATGCTGCCGCTGCCCCCGCTGACTGGCGCTGCCAGGGCTGGTGCTGCTGCTGGTGCTGCGCCGATGTTCTTGCTGCTGCTTGTTATCGCCTGCTACTGCAGCACTTGCCGCAACAACACCTGCTGCTGCTGCAGCAGGCATGGCAGGCAACAGCAGCTTTCCTGGCGCGACACCCATGCTGCTGTTGTGCGTGCCGATGGCGCTGTCGCCGGGCATGCCTGCATCGCTGCACTTCAGGCCGCCTGCATGGCCCACGCCGTGACTGCCGCCGCTGCCATGCAAGCCCACAAACACGCCGGGGCCGCCCTCCAGTGGATGCCTGCAACTGGTCGAGCTGTCCACGGTGAGTTTGCTGGGCGGGTCCAGCAAGCTGTGCTTGCTGTTTGCACGGCCCCAAAAGCCACCTCTGCGCCTGTTGCAGTACACTACACCGCCAGCGAAGGCCAGCAGGGCGAATCCCAGCACCACTGCAACGGCAATCACAGCAGTGACCCAGGGCGCGTGATGCCCCCTGGTGCTCACAGGCTGGGGAAGGCGGCTGGGGTCCGGCCAGACATATCCGCCTGGCATTGCACCAACTGCTGCAGCATCCAGGCCCAGCGTAAGGTTGGTTGCAACCAAACCAGGGCCTTGGAGCGCACCAACGTGCACAACGCCGTGCTCCGCAGTTACAGCCTGGAACGTCATTGCATCGCCGTTCACGCCTGCAGGAAGCACACGGCATTCATGTTGCAGGCAGGCAGCAGGCGGCCTCACAATACAGGGTGGCAAAACTTGCGGCCAACTCTGATGGTCGAAAACGGCTGGTACCAAAATGCCAAGCAGTCGTGTCCGCAAGCAGTGACAGGCCCAGCTGCATCAGCTGAATATCAAGAAGAGAGCAGCAGCCATATGCTACAGAATGCATCTCAGTGCGATCTGGGTAAACCGTTACTGCATGTCGGCGAAGCTGTGTCTGCTGATACACGACATATGCTGTGTCTGGCAATGACTCAGCTGCGCTGCAGGCATCAGTCGCACTGCTGCGCACCTGACAGCTCAACCACAAAGTCTGTTGACTGCTTCGCAGCTGCCTGAATATACTCCAGCTCAAATCTAGGCAGCTGTAACAGCACGCCATCCAAGTTCAGAGTCTTCACCTTCATTGGCCTGCAACAGATCACATTGCAGCTTAGCACAGTCCTCTCAGCAACCAGGTCAGCTATGTAAACTGAGTGCTATCACGCGTCGCAATCAACCCGGAACACTATCGTTAGTGCTACACTGTATACTGACACTCTGCGCTTGCTACACACGCACACTGCCTTGAACGGTGGCCACAAGGACAGCAATGGGACGGCCGCTTTTGCTGGCTTGCTCACGCACACTGGCGTGCAGGCTAGGGACAGCTGCTCAGCGTCCCGTGCCTGTCCCCTGCCACTGCTGCTGCTGCCCACAAACTGCAGAGTGTATTCTCCGTGCATGCAAGTGGCAACCACCCAAACCCTCACCGCTTGATGCTCCAGAGCAGCAATGTCCAAAGTTCTGCAGGCATGCGTGCACTGCCAGCTGCCACAGCAGCTACCACGTCCGGGCCCTGCGGCAGCTGCCACAGCACCAGCTGCTGCATCTGCAGCGCATCCTTGGGCGAGCTGTCAGGAAGCACAAAAACATCTCTAAGGTACCCGAACGCAATGGCGTCCAAGTTCCCAGAGCCCACTGCTGTTGCTGCTGCTGTGACTCCCTGCAGCTGGAGCTCTAGCCATGGATCAACCAGCTCTGCTGCTGGTGAGGAGCCGACCCAAGACATGACTGAATTGATCTGAACTGGGTTAGCTGCAGTGCCACTGCTGCTGTCGCTAGCCGTTCCTGTCAGGCTGACGTTGGCCAGCACTAGCAGGACGTGCGCCCGGTCACCCACCACTTCCAGTTGGCTGAAGGCCTGTACACAAAACAACGCAGCAGCGGCGTGGGCGAAAGCCATGCATGCACCGAGAACGCACAAGCGTGCAGGTAATGGAGGTGAGCGCTTCAAGCCAGCGCCGCAGCAACTGCCCATACTACACATGACTCGACCTGCGATACCATTGTCCATCACTGCTGCAACACCAGGGCACGCAGCTCTCCACAGCAGTGCATGTCTCACCCTTAGGTCATCCGCTGAGTGCACTGCTTGCACCAGAGGCGAGGCACGAGTGGTGGTCGATAGCACCAATTGCCGTGGCGGCACCGGCAGCGCTGGCGCAACAACGGGATCTGTTGTGAGCACCACATTGCGCCACCAATGGTACCAAGACTTGAGCCTGCTGACACTTATGGCCTCGCTGCCTGGCCCAGGCGCAAACTGTTGTACAGCAGGAGAAGAAAATAGCATGCGCGGCAGATATCAGCCCTGTGATGCCAACGGCAATGTTTATGATGCAGAAAACTGTGATGTTGGATGTACCTGCTTGCACGTGGCAGCATGCAAGCGGTTTTGACTTGCAGCTGCAGGCACTGCTGCTGAATTGGCGTACTCCATGGTCCAACTCCACCTCAGCAAGAACACCTCAGCAAGAACAAACATTGCGGAACCGTGACAGTAGCACCCTCACCTGCAGGATGGTCATGTGAAGCACATCGCTGTAGAAGCTGGTCTGGCGTCGCAAATACGGCAGCGCTGACGTGTACATGGTGAACATGTATGTCACGTACGCCATCTCAGACTCCTGGGGCACCACCATCGTGCTGTTGAACAATGCCAGACGCACAACTTCGGCAGCCGTCCTGCAGGCATAACAACACACCAGACAGTTTGTTAGGCATTACATGTGCAGAAAGCATAAGCAGGCTTGGTTGCACAGCAGTGCAACCTAAGAAGAAAAAAACGCCTGAATGGGCTGCTGCTGCTGCTGCTGCTGTGTCCTGCAAGGGCTGACTGCGCAGGCTGCAAACATGTGCAACAAACATTCAAGCTGCGTGCAAGGCCGCAACAGCTGGCGTGTGCGGCAGTTTGCTGGTCACCACTGCAGCAACCGCAGCACGTACCTGTTGTAATAGGCTGCCCAGAGGTTGTTGCTGATAGCGATAGAAAAGGGTGCTGCAACAACACTGGTGACTGCATCGCCAGGTGCAATGTTCTCCAGCACCAAGCCCACCATCGTCAGGTTAGAATACTTGGACCCTGTCAAATTCAGCTGATTGACCACCATGCCAAGATCGACGGACGTAACAATCGACTGCAGCCCAACCAGCACCACGGGGCGGTTGAATCGCAGGCCTCCAGGCGGCAGCGGCGGGTAAGCACCCAGGCTGACATTGGTGGTGATAAACACCAGCAACGGCTGCGGCGTCACAACTGCTGCGTGCCTCATAAGCGCCGGCACCAGCGTGTTGTTGGTGGCTGCTATGATGCAGTTTCCCACTACGGCTGATGCCAGCAAGCTGGGTGGCGGCTGCTGCGTTTGCAGCAGCAGCCCTACAGCTGACAATTGTGTCCGGCTGTCTCCCCACTCGTGCACATACAGGAACGTTAAGTCGTCCTGCAAGGCCGGATGTGGGTGCATCAAGGTGCAGACACAAGCGCGTGTTTGAATGAGAAGCGTTTTGGGCAAATTATGCAAGCTGCTTAGATTTGATAGTCCTGCATGCGTTTGCACACAAGCAGTCGTTGCTGGACAACTTAAGCTGGCAGTGCTGCTTAGCAATCACAACCTGCGTACCAAGATTGCTGCTGCTGTTGCTGCTGGCCCTGTATATGCACAATCGCTAATCTCAGCATTACTTGCGCTGTTCACTGCTGTGTCCCAGCACAAACCGCTGGGCAAGCTTAGGCATGCACAGAAGCAGCAACGACAGCATGCAGCATGCTGTACCAGCTGCACACGTACCGTCCAATATGGCCCGCTGCTGACGTCACCAAAGAACTGTAGCCAGCTGCGAAACACATCAGGGCTGCTCGTCACCAGCCTTACATCTGTAAGGTTCAGAGCACTGCCGCTGCTTTGCAGGAGTCCTGCAGGCCACAACACTGGCGCCAAACTGCCAGGAGCTGCATAATCGAAGCCCACAAGGATCAGCCGCCGCAGCAGCAGCCTTGGCCCTGCACCTACACCCACAAAATATTACCGGGTTAAGAGATGGAGACGCACCGGGCTCTATCAAGCTTACATGCTCTGCCGAGTAGTGCACGTGTGCAGTCTGCTGCTGCTGATTACTGCAGTGCAGTGGGAGCTCATGTTAATGCCCTTGCTGCAGCTGGACCCGGGCTGTATCAGCATGTAAATCCCTTCCGTGGGTCACGTTGCCTGCTCTACCTTTGCTGGTCATGCGCTTGCCTGGTGAGCCAGAAGTGCTAGTCAGAGGTGATGCTGGTGCGACCACAGCCGGAGTGGCAGTGTCGATTAGGCTCCGGCGTGATCCTTCCACGCTGATGAACTCTCCAGCCAATGACACAGACGACTCCCACACGCAAGACGGCTCTTGAAGCAAGACTTCCGCCTGGCCGGGTGCAACAAGGCACCCAGGCCCTGTCGTGGCCCCTGCTGCTGCACTGATCGCTATCAGCAACACCAGTGCCCATAGCGACCGCATCTGGCAGCAGCGAAACCGGGCCTAGCGTCTCCTACCCCAGCAGGCATGGCAGTCCAAGAGCTTGCAAACTGATTTTGGTTAGAAATGATAGCTGTAGTTCATATTTGGCTTTTCAGACCTGCTGACGCCAACTCGACAAGGTGGCGATATATCGCAGACGCGACTACGGCCCGTAAGCTTGTCCACTGTATGCCAATTACCTGTCCCGTGCTTCTGATCAGCAACGTTCAAGTCTTGAGTTCTTGATGCGCAGTATGACAGAGGTGACAGTTACCAAACTGGCTTGCTGAGGGCCGTGATGTGCCTGCAATCTGCTGATCTGCTGCAGCTTTGCCAGCCAAAAACTTTGCGCATTGAAGTTTAGCACACATAAACTTCGGGAGCTGCTTCTGCACAACCCTTCAAGCTGCATGGGCTGCTGCCAAGGGTAATCCTGTGATGACAGCTGAAAGTTTTCCTAAGCCAGCCAGCCAGCCAGCCAGCCAGCCAGCCAGCAGCTCATGGTGCTGATTCTACAGGCAGTGTTGCAAACCAACCACCACCAGATTTTGCCATGTGAATGGAAACATCTACAAACTTTGGTTGTTTTAAATGTTCACGGAGTAGCTGCTGGGGTGGGGCTAGGGCTAGGGCTCGGAGGCAGGTTGCACAGGAGGCAGGTTGCACCCTAACCCTGCTCACAACAACAACATTACTCTATCACTTCCCCAGCACCCGGCCAACCACCACCAGCTGTGGCACACATGCCGCACCCGTACTCAACGCCTCTGCCTGCAGCACCACACAGCACTGGGTTTAAATGATGCCTGCAGATAGGGCAGCCCTCTTGCCTTTGCTTCCTGTACGCAGAAGGATTGGTGCCCCGAAGCAACTTCTGTGGACTTGGATGCTTTCTACATGTTCATCAGCACACTCAGCGACACAGTGCAGTGGGTGGAGCCAGCTTTGCTTACATGCGCAGCCTCGCATGCAGGGGTAGGGTGACACTGCTTGCTTGCTTGCCTTTTGCTGCTGGGTTAGAGTGCTGCTTCTTCTTCACATGCCTGCCCTTCGCATCCCTTCGGCCGCCGTGTGACACTGAGTGCCAGCAGTACAAACCAGGTGCATGCACGTGTTGTAGAGGAAGCGAAGCCGGGCAAGCTGTGCCGCCAATGGCATGCAAAGCATACTTGTTTTTCCAATGTTATATGCCTACAAACTGTAGTACATGCGGAGCAGTCCAGGACTGACTAGATCCTGTCATACTCCAACAGGCATGCGCACTGCAAGACCGCTGCCTTTCTACGTTTGCTTCAGGTAATTGCGCAGGAAGTTTGAAGACAGGGCGGCCCTCTTGCCTTTCAAAGGCAAGTTGCTTCCTGATGAAAAGGATTGCAAGAAGACATGTTGCATATTTCAATGCAGCAAATGCGGTACTCACATGCTAAAGTGGGGCCCCCGCCACCATGGCTGTCTTGAACTAAAGAGCTCTGCTTCTACTCCTTGCTTCCTGTATGCGGAAGGGTTGGTGCCCCCGAAGCAACTACTCTGGACTTGGATGCTTTGACATTTGTTTTGAAATTGATTTTTGCTACGTGTTCATCAGTACAGCCAGCGGCGCAGTACAATGGGTGAAGCCAGCTTTGCGTACATGCCAGCTTCGCACGGCTTGTGGTCTGGTAACAAAGCAAGTACACGCCATATTCTTTGCATGCAGCATATTCGCCAGTACTTGAACACATGATGAATGTTGCAGCAGCTATGTGTCAGGCCGCTGCACTTGCCAAATTGCCTGCATCGCTGCATGAGTCATTGCCACGCAAGCTAATTTTAAACTTCCAAAACCAATGGGTTTGTTCGTGTGCAGTCATGGACCCGTCGCCCATACTGCGGCAGCTGAATATGCTGCATGCAACTGTTTGTGCGGGCGCGCGGAGTTTCGGGCCTTCCAGCATCCAATGTTCCCTGGGCATGTTCTTACCACTGACTCAGCCGTATTGCATGATTGCCCCGCTGAAATGCGGACTGCATGGCAACACAGCATTTGGGCAGATGGTGAAACAACATATGCATCAACAGCTAGGACAGGGGCAGTTTGCCAACGGCAGGGTTTTTCTTTTTTTGTCATCGCACTCACATGATGCATCAGTCACGGTGTCCCCAGTGTCTCTGGATGCTTTACGACGCCACATACGGCGTTACCAGCATCATTTTGTTATCACACGCATGGACAAGCTGGCTAATGTGTTTGTACTGATGTGCAAACAGCTATACAGGGCACAGACTGTGGATGATCTACAGAACAGTGGCTACTACAACCCCAATGGGTCTGTGGCGCAAGCACGCGCCGCTATAACAGCAGCAGTGACGTCACCACAGTTTGCCGTGGCACGTTTTGCCTATGCGGACGAGTCTAGTATGCTTTCTCAGTTACAAATTTTTTCCCTATGCATCACTTCTTTACAAAAGCATCAGGAACCCAGTGAAAATGCGTTTCTTGGCTTGCAATGGCCGTAATGGCCTTATCCCAGTGGCCGAGATTGTGACACAGCTGTTTCGGGCTTTCTCTCCATTACTTGACACCATCTGGTGTACTACGTTGTCCACAATGGGCCGTACTTGGGCCAATGACGGACCTTGGATGTGCCACAACTCCGAGGGCATTGTCAAAACATTGCGGCGTTTCAACCTGTCATGCATGCGTTATGACACATATGTGCATGGACACGGGTGGCGGGCGTGGGATGTAGTGAGGCTTTTCACCAACATTGACCAGGCTGATCTGCTCACGAATCAGTCAACTGCTTAAGCGTGCATGGATTCAACAGCGGCCTGCACTCAACGCTACTGGGCGAGGCCACGGTACCATGGCTTCACAGCAGACCGCGGTAATGCAGGTGTTTGCAAACAAGTCTGTACCGGTCTGGCATGCATCTATCGATCATGCATACCTAGTGTATGGCAGGCCAGGACAAGCAGGCATTTTTTCAAGGGGACGCATGAATAATGACAGGGCTGGATTTGACAGTTCCTGTGGTAGCTTTCATTTGCTGACATTGGCCGAGGCTCAGACTATGTCTGGCCTGCTGATACAGTAGGCGTACGTACGGTTTGAAGATATGGTATACCACCAGACGACAGGCATACCTATGGGGATGAGTCCTGCTGTTTACTATGCGAACTTGTACCTGGTGTCATAAGAGCTGGATTTTTTGGAGCACTTCCTGCCATTGTTACGCATAGCCAGTAACATACCTGCAGTGCCCGTCTGCCCTGGCCCCATGGTAGACGTGGTGGATAGAATGGTTTCTTGCATAACGGCTGCAGATTTGCTTGCTGCTGATCTACAGGGCACCGCCTACCTGCGTTTTGCAGCATCCCAGCTGCTTGATCAGTTTAGGTGGATCAAACGCTATGCTGTTCACATTACCGTAGGACCGAATCGATTCATAGAAAGTTTATTGTATACTGATCAATGGGTGTTGGGCGGCAGGATACACGGGTTGTACCCCGGCATGCACCTTACACTGAAAAGGCAAGACAGCACCATTCACAAGTGCGTGGCACTAGATATGCGCATTCTGACCACAGAGACAGCGGCAATCAGTGCTGATCAAGCACATGAGCCCGGTTTTGCTTTTTCCTATGCTGTCTTGTATGGTGAGCTGTTCCAACGGTCAACCGGTGCTGGTTCCTGCTTGTTTACCCTTTCCACTTTGTTGTATGCAGATGTTATGGTGCTCATGAGTTGCTGTCAGGAGGAGCTTGAATGCATGCTCAGGATTGTGGATGACATTTGCAACAAAATGGGCATGCGTATCAATGCCAGCAAAACAGAGTTGTTAGCTCTGGCACCCTCTTCTACTGGTCCTCCGCCGCAAGGTGTGCAGCTGTCAGGAGGGGTGGCAAATCATGTGTCTAGCTTCAAGTATCTCGGTGGCATTGTTGATACAACTGCCACTTGTGATGCAGAAGTATGTGCCCGCATAAGCAAGGCCAAAGGCAGGTTTGCTCAGATGCAGAGACTCTGGGGGATGAAGAACATGTCTGTGAGTGTGAGGATGCGATGCTACAATGCGTATGTTTTGCCTGTTATCATGTTTGCCAGTGAGACATGGGCTTTGACTAAGCAACAGACGGAGCGCCTGGAGTGTGTACATTCTAGCTGCTTGCGGCAGCTGTTACACGTGCGGCTCTCTGATAGACACTGTCTGGTGAATATCAGGAAGCAGTGTGGCACAGTTAGCCTTGCAGAACACCTTGCGGCGGCTCGCCTGAGGTGGCTGGGGCATGTTGTGCGCATGGATGAGGGCAGGATCCCCAAAGTTGCTTTGTTTTCTTCATTGCATGGAGTTACGAAGCTGCCTAGGGGCCGGCCTCCAGTTCGGTGGCAGGATTGTGTACACAGCGACTTGCAGCGGCTGGGACTCCCTCATCAGATGGATGACCTGCGTGGTTACTGTCTTATGAGGGGCGCATGGCGTTCTATGGTCTACAGGGTTACACACCCTGAGGCCGTAGGGGCTCCCCTGCGGTTCTCCCGTTCCTCCTCCCACTACAGGCAGCAGCAGTCACTCATGAGACAGCAACGCCTACAGCAGATGTATCCGGTTTCTAGTGAGCCGTTTATGATTGCTGGTATGGGCTGGCAGTGCCCTTGTGGGAGGATTCATCCCACGCGGGAGTGCACTGACGCGTGGTCCAGCTCAGGGCCATCAGTGATTAGGGTTTGGGTATGATCATTGCATGAGAGATCTGTTCAAGCGAGCGCTCTTGCGTTCAAGGTTTTGGCCGTATCTGGCCCTAGCTTGTGGGCCTGCGCCCACCGGTTAGGAACCACTGAAGGTGGTTTGGGAGCGGCTCCCCTTTCTTTTGGGTTGTTACTCTTGCTAGAAAAACGTGTAATTGATTGATTGATTGTCTTGTATGACCGGCGGCGCCTACCGGGTTTTGCATCCGTTGCAGTACTGCGTTTTCAGCATGTTACATCTTGCAAGACACAAGCGCAAGCATACAACATGTTGCAGGGCAGACTTTGTCACCTGATGCGCATTGTGATGCATAAAGCATGCTTTGTGTTGGAAGCAGCTAGGTGCATTCACCATATGCGACGCAGCGGCTACGAAAGCGGCTGATGTTGCGCGTAGTGTGCGCTGGGGGCAGCTGGGGGTGGCAGCTGTGCACATTATCCTTAGGCAACGGTGATCAGCATCGCTGGCTGGCCATTCAGCTGTGTGCTGAATGATGGTCTTGTTGTACCTGTTGCTGCTTTGTACGCTTTGACTGGATTGATGCTGGGCTTCTTCTTTTGCAACAGTTACTTAGCAGTTGGCAGTGAACTTGGCCGGCAGTAAGCAGGCGTGCAGCTGTGTGGCCTGACAACGGCTGATGTTGCGCGTAGTGTGCGCTGGGGGCAGCTGTTGGTGGCAGCTGTGCACATGATCCTTAGGCAACGGTGATCAGCATTGCTGGCTGGCCATTCACTGTGTGCTGAGAGTTGATTATGTTGTGCGGCGGCTGTTGATACTGATTAACTTCATGCCAGGCTTTAAGGAGCCTTAGGCCTGTGTTGGGAGTGTACGGTGATCTGCCTTGACTGGTTCACAGGCGCATGTGATAAATGATAATCCGCTGATTACCCGTAATATATCCATTGCTATGAGGGATAAAACCAGTTCATAGATTATCCAACATCAGCACAGGGTAATCACGGTATCCATCAGGTTTTCATCAGATAATTGCAGTATCCCGCGGGATAAAACACCCCTGGCGTTGGTAGGGTGCAGACACCCCAAGGAGGGGCCCAGGGGACCTCTAGCAGTTACAGGTGCCCAATCCATGTCTTGAGCAGCTAACTCCCCCAAGTCCGTGGCTGTTTGCACTGACTTCCTGCTTTTGCCTTACCACTAAATCCCTAACTCCCAACTTCCGCTGATTTCCCACCCTTTTTGCAATATGTTGGAAGTTAGTGGAAGCTTAGCACATAGACATCCCTCTGAGGCATGTAGAGCATTTCTGTCGTTTTACATTCACTAACTTCCATCATCTACCCCTCTGCTACAAGGGGTGTGACAGGATCTAAGGGGAGTCTAAGCACCCTTGGAAGCGGCAAAGCACATGCCCACCAATGGTGCACTGCACATAGCCACTGATAGCCTGGGATGTATCAGACAGGTCTTCAAGGCAAACACGCGGCCCCAGGACATGCTGGAGCATCGCCACTTTGCCCTCATCAGGCACATAGCAAGCAGCGTAGCCTCGCACGCAGGGATTGTTCACCTGTGGAAGGTGAAGAGCCACATTGAAATTGTGGGCAATGAAGAGGCAGACCAGGCGGCCGGCAGAGTGGCCAAGGGAGACCAACCACGATCTTGAACCCACCAGTTCGCTCACCCAAGCAACAACAGGGACAGCACAGCCTGGCCCCACACGGAAGTAGTAGCTGCCTCCCCGTCCGAATCCAGAGAGGAGCCGCAGACCCGCATGGTACCACTAGCCAACATGAGTGAAACCTTGGCCACCGTAGTTATGGAAACAAGCGAGCTGGGCTCCTCCAATTAGGAGTCCATATACTTCAGCAGCTGGATGACCATGTGTCCACACATGAACCATGAGCACAGCCACAAGTATATCACCAATGCCACACTTGCACCGCGAACAAAGCGGCTCATCTATCAAGCCCGTTGGGGCCACCTACTTACCCAAAAAATGCTGAGCAGATGGGATAAAATAGGGCAAACCAGCAGCCTGTGCCTCTTGTGTGGCAGGGAGGACGGCGGGCATCACGCCATCAGTGGATGCAAAGCATTGTCACAAACTGTGACCTTAAGATACAATGACGCAGGAGCCGTCATAGTGAAAGCTATCAGGCGAGGAAGCCGAGGTGGAGAACTGGTCGCATCCGACATTGGCATACATAAGAGAAGCAGTGCAGAGGAACTCATTCACAAACGCCGACTCTGATGACCCAAGGTCGACTCTGATGACCCATAAATGCCGAGCATTCCCCATGAAGTCCAACAAGCCTTGATCAACCAACGAAGCGTACCAGATGCCCTGATGTACGACGAGCAGTACAAAATATTTACTATAGTAGAAATCAAATATTGCAGGACACAGGAGCTGACAAATGCTGTGCAGGCCAGGGTGCAGGCCTTTACACAGTACAGGGAGTCCGGCCTTGTTGCAGACTGGGATGCATTTGATCAGCAGCGCAAGGCTACTGCACAGCTTATCAAAGCAGCTGACAAACGAAGTACTGTGTTGTCAAGCACGCCTTAAACTAAGTGTGGATCGCCCACTGCTTGCCAGAAAGTCAGGCCCAGCAGGCACGGTAGCTATCAGCACGGCCCGGCCAACCTCCATCACCTGGCAGCGGATCCCAAACGCACCTGCTGCGTTGGTGACGCGCTCATAAGCACCGCACCTCACAAGGTCTGGCCTGGGCTGAACGCGGATGCGCACCTTCTGACCTACGACCCTGTTGCCCTCAGCATCTGTGACTTTCACAATCAGCGTTATGCGCTGCCCAACAGTGCGCAATGCCTCTGGTGGCAACGCCTCTGCGTTGGCATCGGTGCCATTGGCGCCATCCGGACGTAACAACACAGCAAGCTGCAAAGCACGCTGGGGTTTGCATGGCCGGGCCGTCAGGTATTTGTGGGCCGCAAGCGCCTGCACTATGCCGAACCCCACGTCATTGTTACGGGTACCTTTGACATACGCCTTGCCGGCCTTCGTCGTCCCTTGCGGCATCCTGGCAGTGGCGAGCAGCGCAGCACGAACCTGCGCTGCGCTGCACGCAGTGTGAGCCGACCAAACCAGACCCGCAACACCAGCTACAGCTGGTGTAGCCATGCCTGCATAGATCAAACGCATGCAGCAGGCACAGGCAGGCAGGTGCAGTGAGGCGGTGAACTGCAGCAGCGTAGACAGCGGCACGAGCTGCCACATAGCCAGGTTGCCAAACAGCATATAGTCCAAATAAGCATGACATTCACAGCAATTGAACGTTGCCATCTTGGAACTCCCGTTCCTAAAATGGAAGAGCCACCATTAACAGCAGCAAACTGCACTCACCAATTCAGACTGTCTCGTGTTGAGTCTGCTCTGTATTCAACACACACCAACAACCGAGGCACACACGTACTGAAAGGGCAACATTTGCTCACTTGTACCACTTAGCAGACCCAGGCCGATGTCAGTCTGTGGTGGCAAAGTAGGGAAGCGCATGTTGGCGGTGAGGTCCATGCCGCTCTGCAGCGCGCGTAGCAGAGCCTCTCCTTGCACGCGGGTCAGCCCCATCGTAGGTACGCGGTCCGTGGGCAGCGGATTCCCAAACTGATCGGTGCTGCCCACGGTAAATGAGTCCAGGCGCTGACAGCCTGGCAGGTCATCTCTGTTGTACACCAGCACGCCGACGCCGCCAGCATCCATGCAGTTCTTGACGGTGTCGCGGAACAAGCCCCCGCCGCGCTGTATCAGGCAGATCTTGCCGGCTGCATCGCTGCAGGGAGACGACGCGAGGCCGCAATCGACGAGCGGCCCTGCGACGTCGACCCTAAAGCTCCCTTGTGCAGGCTCGGGAGGAGGCTGTGCTAGAAAGGTCGGGTCCGATGTTACTTCAGGGATGGGCGGGGTGGTGGTCACACGATTGGTGAGTTGGTTGATGTAATAGGTGTTGTTGCCAGTCACTGCTAGTGGAATCGTGGACACTACATTCACACCTGCGGCCATGTAGGATGCAGGGGGTGGAACCGAGTCATGTGAGGAGAGCTGCATGCGTTGCACGTGTGCATGTCGCTGCATTGTGTAAGCCGGCTGTTTGTCCTGAGAGGCACACACATTCACATCAGAAGACACTCATGGCAGCATGTTGTTGAGCTTGCAAGACTGGCATCGGAGTGTGCCTGATAACTTGAGATAAAGTACACTGTTACGCAGGGTCGTGCCAATCGTAGCCTTCATCTCCTGTGGCAGCTGTACAACAGCAGCAGTAACCTCATAGTGCACACTCACCTGGCCCTGCGATGGCAACATAGCTTTGCCGTGTGCTGAACGACGCAACGGCGCGATTTGAGTCCACTGCCGCCACAGCCAGCACCTGCGGGTGACCTGCAGGATACTCGAGCGGCCCATTGACCCCATCGTTACCAGCAGCGGCAACCAGCAGGACATCCGAGCGCTGTGTGGTCACCTGATCAATGGCTGCATCCCACAGTGGCCGCTCAGACTCAGACGGCGTCCCAAAGCTCATCGAGATGACCAACTTCATGTCACGGACAGCGGTGGCTGCTTTTCGTCGCTCCAGCTCGACAAAGCACAGGTTGAATGCTTGCAAGGTGGTGCTTGTGAGCGCACTGCCATCTGGCATCATGCGCACGCTGAACAGGTTGGCGCCCTCAGCTGACACGCCAGCTATGCCCTTGGCGTTGCTCATCGCAGCAATTATGCCTGACACATGGGTGCCATGCTCATTGGTATCCTGATCCCATTGTGGATACATGTCAGATATGAAGTCAGGCACAGCGCCACTCAAACCTACACATGCAGATGTGACAGAAAATGCGTCAGCAGCAGGCGTGGAGCGGGGTGGTGCAGATACCATGTGTGCGACAGACTAACAAGGGGCAGCCCCACCAGCAATTGCAGCTTGCTGATAGCTGCAGCTTCTGCAAACACAAGAAACACCTGTGTAATGCGACAACCATTGAACTGCATGATTGCGGCTGGCACCTGCCCAGTCATCATGCTCTGGAGCATGCACAGTGATGACGCCACAGCAAACCTTCCGTTGGAAGGCCCACTTGCTCAATTGACCGCAAGACACCACTGCTGGTGAGCCCTTCAGCACTTACCTACGCCTGTGAACTCCTGGTTGGTGGCATCAATGCCTGTATCCAGTACACAGTACAGCACCTTGCTTTTGTACTTGTCTGCAATGGCTTCAACCTCTGCCGCATCTGCTTGGACCATCCTGATGCCGTACGACCTGCCCTCTTTTTTTAAGCCTACAGCATAGTCAGCATTCAGGGCATCTGGCCAGGTACACTGTGCTGCGGCTGTGCCAACCCCAGGCTGCTGCCTTGGTCCTGGCGATCCAGGCGCATCTGTTATCGACGTGTTGATTGGCACTGGTTCAACCAACTTAACAATGTTGTCAGCTGCAGCAACTTCGATGCCATCAGCTGACTGCAAGGCTGCCGCTTGTGCTGCTGCTGTGGCAGCTCCACCGAGGGCTGCCGCTGCTGCTGCCGCAGAGCCTGGGCGTAGCTTTGTGACAAAAACACCAAAACTGCTCAGGTCCTCCAGAATGTCATAGCCCCGAGCGCTCAAAGCATCGAGCGCCTGGTGAAAAGCAGTGACAGGGCAAGCACCAACATCAGTGGCATGTAGCCTGGGCAGCTCGGCAGCTTAGACTGACATGCAACCATCCCACACCAATGGTGCTGTTGCTCGGCACATACGAGGCCAGCTTGCTATCCTTGAGTGCTCACCATGCCATGCTGCCTGCAATGCTTTGCCGACTTATTGTTTCCAGCTGCTTTGAGATTGCTCATCCTAACAAGGCAGCTGCAGCCATGCAGCATCACTGGCGCATCGCGGTCACAAACAGTGGCAGCAGGCACACCTGTTGCCGAAACAGGGGGTCGTACTTGACCAAAATAGCGTCTTCTCTGCTGGTGTTGAGCGCTGCTGAGCTGCTGATGCTTGCCTGACCCAGCAGCAGCACCAGCAGCGCACACAGCCCGCAGCGCCCCTGCTGGGGCGCCATGCACTGTAGCACACCTGCTGAGCGAAGACCTGCAGGCACACATTGCAAGTTCCATACAGTAATAATTACATTACAGACAGGGATATGCTTGTTGTGCACACACATATACAGGACCGTGATTGAGTGCGAATGAACACGAGCATCTTGCTGGCTGTGAGCACTGCTGAGAAGCAGGCAGTGATATGTTCCGGCAGAGTTCACTGGTGGCTTGCATGCGGGCGCCCGAGATACTGAGTTCTGTGCAGACACTAATGGAGCGTGTGCCTGCGACGCCTCACGATACCAGCAGGTCACCGGCGATTCAGCGGTCACTGCGGCCCTGGCGCGGCCAGAAGTTTGGCACTCACCAAGCACGAGTACACCTCACGATACAAAGCTCGTCAGCACCTGGATCGTGAGCTAAAGGGGTTCCAATAGACACACCGGGAATAGAGTGGAAGTGCACTTGATCGCAAGACTGCTTCCACCTCGGTCGAAGGTTTGATAGACAAAAAACACACCGTGTAGTCGACCTGGTTCTGCTGTATGATCGTCGCACTGCTTTGAACTTTCACTCCCTGTCTCCACCCCGGCGTTCGTGGCGTAATTTGTGTTTCCAAAACAGTAAGATGCGTGTCAGCAGCCAAGGGTGCTGTGCCTTGCAGATGGCAGTGAGCGAAGTGCGGTAGTCACTCACCGAGGCCTGCCAGGGTTGTATCGGTCGGAGCATTTGCTCGCTGAACAGCCCCCCAATAACTAACAAAGATCAAACGTAAAAGTAACCTACATTGAGGCGCGATAGGTTTTCAATAACTCAGAGCACATCGCCCCGGACTTCATATATTGCCAGGCACAGCAACTTGCCCCAGACGGGCAGTTCTGGGCGCTCAGTCTTGTTAATCAACCCGTCATGCCGTCAACAAACCCCCCTGCGCCCTACTGTTGCTTCTTGCTGCTGCAGTCGCCAGCTGCTGCTTCTGCCTTGGCGCGCTCTTTGGCTTTGTGCAGCAGCTCCTTCTTCTTTACCACCACCATCAGGCTGGTGACCTCTATCAGATAGAAGATCTGCAGCTCAAGGATCAGCAATGGCAGCAGCAGCAGCAGCAGCAGCACAAAATTTTATGGTCTGCGTTTGCCTTCCCATATGGCCTGCCCATACATGCATGCCGTTGTTGTCCCTGAAAGACCAAAAAGAAAGCCTGTTATAGGCCACCCCGGACGTCCGAACTTGTCAACAAAACAGCTAGTATGGCCTCGGAATCAACAAAGCCCTTCAGATTAATGTTCAGAAGGGCACTTGCCAAACTACTCATGGCTCGCACTCATCATCATCATGGCTCGCACTGTATGCGGATATGTGTGCCAGCTCTGCCAGTGACAGTCAGTGAGTTGTGCAACCATCATTGCAGCAAGGTGCTGGTTGTGTCACTTGTTGCACACTGTGCATACTGTGGCAGCATGCATACTGTGGCAGCATGCATGCAACAGCAGCCACACCACTATGTCAGGTTTGCGCAAAAGATGCACTCCACACGGAACTGCTCAGCCTGGGAACCTGAAGATGTTCTCCAAAATATTCAAATATTATTGTCAAACTAAACAGTGCCTAACTGGGCAGCAGAGCCTCGGTGTCAGGCTTTTGGGGGTCACTGCCCCGACTGCAGTTGCCACCTAATGACAGGCGGCTCAGCTGTACATGGATGTGGCAGCACTCATAGGTGGTTGCTAGTCTCTTTTGATTGATGGGCATCACTGTTATTATGTAAGATTCCACAAGTGCCGGCACTAACCAGCACGGCAAACAGGTTGACAACGGCTGGGCCTGACACCACGATGCTGTAGAATATGCCATGGCTGTCGAAGTAGTCCTGTCCTGCAAAGGCCTCCCAGTGGTCTCCTGCAAGGGCGTTGAGGCGCTCCCCCAAAAACACAGCCGCGCCTGGACGTGCGTATACGTAAGTGAGCATACAGGCAGCATCACAGGGCGGGCAGCATGAGAGGAACATAACCACTTGTTTGCATCCTTGTCAGCATCTGGAGCATGAAGTGTGAGCAGCTACAACAACTGTTGCTGCCCTGCAGTGCATACATTGCTGCATCGCAGCCACAAGTACAGCTGTTCTTGAGGGCGGATCGGAGCTTGATTTAGCCCTGCAAGCCAACAGCAACTGTCTGCACCACCAACATGCACTGCATTGCTGGGTAAGCATGCACCGAGCCATGTGCGCAGCCCCTGGCAGGCCTTCCTGCCTTCAAGCACACCCCTTGCATGTTGTCAACACAATGGCAGTTGCCGCGTGTCCTGCTGCTTCTGTTCCTGCTGCTGGCCCGCGCACGTACCTAGCACACAGAACATGATGCCTAGAAAGGTGGTGTTGCGCCTGAACAGGACCACTGCCAGGAACACCAGCACATGACATGCTAGGATCCCTGCCATCCATCGCTCCTGCATGAGGTTGCGGGAGCAGCAGAGGGGCATGTGTTGGCCATTAGATTGACCCGAGAAACCCTCATTTGCTGAAGCTTGACACGCAGGTGTTTGATAAATTGCTTGTGTTTGTAAAAGCCTGCAGAAATATGCTCAAGCATGTCACCTACAGGCATTGCATGTCATATTAACCCCCTTTCAGCCAGCTGCTGCGTCTGCCAAGCGCATATGCTACAATAACCCTACCACCCAGCTGCTGCAGCTGCCAAGTGCCAATGCTTCACTTGGACACTTGAGCACTGACACAACCCCATGATTAAAATTATCAGCCGCTGCAAACAAACCCCCATCCACTGCTGCATGGAGAAGACTGCTGCTGCTACTCCGCGAGTAGCAGAGACTTGCCTTCCAGTCTACTGCATGTGCAAAAGCCTGCACATTTTCCCAGAAGCTCTCTGTGTGGTTTGACAGCTTCATGCCATGCCGGATCTCATCCCAAACCTGCTGCTTGATGGAGTCGAATGGCACCTGCATGTTGCTGCTGTCTAAACTCAGGGGCTGACTTGTACTTGTTCTGGCTCAACTTGAGATATACCTGCTGACAAGGGGCATTGCTGACAACACCTGGAACGAGAGCAGCTGTGTGATGCATGAGATGGCCTGAAAGTCTTAATCAGCACTCGTGTGTGCCATGCAACGGCTGCCTCATTGACACAACGCCCTCTGCCTGCCATGAACCCTGTCCTGCTGCAACCAACTGCCTGTCATTCGAGGGGGGGGATACTTGTAATCCAGCAGTACAGCCATTACAATGCTTATCAATGCGCTTATGTCAGTATTATTGTCTATCCTCGTTGTTCGCAGCCTGCACGACTCTGCTGTATATTTGATCTGGCGCGTCTAGTGCTCTGGTGCAATGCCGAACGCAGAAAACGTGTTACTTGCCATACACGTCAAACGTACAGACAATGTGGAGCTCAAGAACCCTATCCTGAGCTACATTCGTGAGACGTACTCTGACCGCGAAGCCGAGGACGCCGTGGACGACCTGCTTGCGATCCAGACGCTGAGAAACGAGCTGGTCACCTCTCAGGCTGGCTCTCAGCTGACTGCCAAGGACAGCTACATCAAGTGCGCACCCCCTACAGGGTTTCACAGGGCTACTGTAGGCACCTGCATGCATGCATGTCTTCCTGTACCCAGCCTGCCGCATAGCATCACAGCATCACCTCAATTGGTCAGCACAGCACAGAGCTGAGTAGTTAGTGCAGCTGGGCTGCATAACCGTACATCTACACTGACGCTCAAAGCTGTGTTGCCGCAACCTGTGGTGCAACCTCAAAAGTTCAACTCAGCAAGGCTCATTCGTGGACTGCAGCTCATCACGCATCCCTGTACTTACCGGGCAACATGTGCCTTCGACAACGCGGTTCTGCTTTAGTGTTGTTCTGGAAGCTGCAACACACAGTACTTTGCATGCTGGGGTACCTTTCATGCAGGTATTACAAGTGCTTGTCATCCATCGAGACACGCTTCCCCATCAGTCATGAGAAGGGCAACGTGCGCATCAATTTTCCCTGGACAGATGCATTCAAGCACAGCAGGAAAACCTCGCAGGCAAACATCCATTATGAGAAGGCAGCAGTGCTGTTCAACGTGGCAGCAGTGCTCAGCCAACAGGCGCTGCAGGCTGACCGCGCTACTGCCGATGGCATTAAAGAGCCTGCAAGCTGTTTCAGGTGCGCTTGTAGGCCTTAATGTTCACTTTCAATCGCATAGTGATGTCACAGTGCTGGCCCCTGAGAAGAGGGTTTCATGCTGTTCAGCGTAACGTAGCTCTTGCGGCCTGCTGGTGTGTGTTTCTAGCCACGTTGCATACATTCACACATGAACAGGTAATGATTTACGAAGTTCAAGTCAGCATTGCTGTTTCATGCAGAGTAGGCTGCGTTGTGCTGTAATGCTGGTAAACAATGTTGAAATACGTCAACACAAGCGTGGACGCATGCAGCTGCACATGGCAGGATGGGGAATGCCATGAACGCTGATCTTATGTATGGTTGCAATGGTGTATGAATTCTCATTATACCGTCATAAGATTTCTGTCAGTGTCTGCTGTTTGCAGGAAGCTGCTGGCATGTTTGGCTACCTCAAGGAGAACGAGGCCAGCAAGGTGGACAGCCCGCGACCTGTTGACCTGTCGCCAGAGTGCCTCAGCATGATGGAAAAGCTGATGATGGCACAGGCGCAGGTGCGAGATGCACTTGATGCAGCAGACAACAGCAGAGGCAGCAGCAGCAGCATTCGCTGCAATGCCATGTCAGATCAGCGCAGCATTGCGCTTTCAACAGCACAAACACAGGCACTGCATGCTGGGACAACTCTGCAGGCGAACCTGCAGCTGAAAAGTGCTGTGCCGCAGCAATGCGGAAGCCTCGACACGCTTTGTAAGCAGCAGCTCCACAACACGCAGCCGATACTGCTGTCCGTCGGCAGTGTCGGCAAGCACAGGCTGTGTTGAACAGGAAGAGTGACGGCGAATGCTGTACCTGGCACAGCGTGGCGCGTCCTTCGATCGCCACCTGCACATGCATGCGCTCACACCTGACCCAATTGGTGCACCCAGAAACAGGTGTGACCGCCTGTTTCTTACTCGCCAGTGACGCGTTGTGTTGCGCTACGGCTTTTTGTTGCAGGAGTGTGTGTACCACAAGGCCAAGTTGGACAAGAAGAGCCCCGGCACGCTCGCGCGGCTGGCCAAGCAGGCCGGCAACATGTACAGCGAGGTGTCCGCCGCCTTCAATGACCCCCCGGTGGTGCTGCACTTTGAGCGCAGCTGGATTGCGCACACCAAGATGAAGGTGTGCTGAGGGGTGTTGGTGGGTGCAGCCCTCTGAACTGACAAGCAGGGGTGTGCCGGCATGCCCGCTGTACATGTGTGTGAAGACTCCATCAGCAACATTGTCTGCTCTGCCACGAGGGCCTGTGTGCTGCGTGCGTCACGTGCGCAAGCATACAGCAGGCAGTCTGCGCTGTGCGAGTGTGTGGTTTGGCGCTGCTGCTGCTGCTGCTGCTGCTGCTGCTGTAGGCATCGCTGTACGACGTGTTTGCACTGATGGACCAGGCCAAGCAGTACAACTCAGAGACCAAGATTGCGCAGGAGATCGCCACGCTGTCGGTGAGCCATCACTGCACGAAGCGAATTCCTCGCATGGTCGTATCCGGACGTGCCTGCGCCCTGTGCCACATCTGCTTGTCGGTACTATGCCATATGCTGCTGCAGGCAGCACTGCGGTGTGCATGTGCGCAAGCTGCTGGTGGCTGTTTCGAGGCGTCAACACATGCACACCGCACACATGGTGTACCTTGGCTCTGCGCAGGAGGCCTTTGTGCGCATGCAGTCAGTCAAGGGCCTGGCGAAGGCTGTCAGCAGCGACATGGCCGCCTCGCTCAAGCCGCAGGAGGAGCTGCTGACGCTGGCGCTGACCAAGGCGCAGAAAGACAACAACACGGTCTACCTGGAGCGCGTGCCGGCCTTTGCAGGTTGGTGGTCGTGCTCTGCGACGCAGCGCCTCTGTGTGGGAGGCTGGTGGTGCTTGGGATGAGTGGGCTGTGCACGCCCAGGGTGACATGCTGGGTGTCACGATCGGCCCACCCAGGCATGAAAGGGCAGTGAACAGTGTACACGGAGCATGCATCAGCCTGTGTGCCAGGTCTGCAGAAGCCCGGATGGTGTGGTGGCGTGCTTTCAGTCACGCTGCATCAGGCAGGAAAAACATGTGATCCACGTCTTGTTTTGCTCAGCGCATGCCAGCAAGTGGGGCTTTGGATGTGTCTGCTGAACGTGTTCGCGTCTGCCACTGTTGTTGCCATCCTCGCTCGTAGCACCATCCATCCCAAGCACCCTCCTCACAACCCAGCCTGTCAACACCTGCGTTGGTTGTGGCAATGCACGTGCCTGACCGGCCTGGGCATGGCTTTGATGCCGTTACTCTGCAACCTTCGGCTGTCGCACGCCAGATCTTGCGCTGACGTAAGCCTTTGTCTTTCCTGCCTGTCTATGCATGCGCCCTGCTGCTGCGTGATGCCAGATGTGCCTGCCATCCAGCCTGCAGTGCTGGTGAAGGCGGCGCCGCCCACCAACCTGGACGCGTCAACGGAGAACCTGTTCAGCGGGCTCATCCCAGACAGCAGGTGCGATGGTTGGGTGTATGCAGGCAGTGCAGGTGCCGAACAACGCTGGTGTACGTGTTGCCGTGTGCGCGCCGACGTTGCAATGTAAGCTTGAGCTTGAACGTGTGCGGTTACGTTGGCAACAGCGCCATGGTTCAACTACACGGCAGATGGTGTCAATAGAAGGCACGGGCTTGTCAGGACGCAGCACTTGAGGCAGTTCAACCTGCCACCCATCATCAACTGCGCATTTGTGCTGCTGCCGTTGCTGCCCGCAGCGCCAAGGCGCTGAGCAAGTACACAGACATGGTGGACAGCATCAGCAGGGAGCAGCTCACACAGCTGGCGGACGCCACAGACGCGGCGCGCATCACCCTCAAGCAGGTGCGCATGCAGCGCTCGCTGGGAGGTGGGGCTTCGTCGCATGCTGCACGCACGGCGGCGCCGGCCACAGGTGCTGCGACCCTGGTGCTGCCTTGCTTGTGCACGCACATGCAGCTGATTCACTCTGCATATAGAGTGCGCATGCGCTATGTGCAAGTCTAGCTTGCGCTGACATGCAGCCAAACTGCCACACGCGCGCGTTTTTGGTCCGGCAGCCTTTTCATCAGCTGATGCAGGACATGTGCAGCACTGCCCAAACGTGTGCTGGGCGGCATGCTACCTGTCTTTTCATGCACACCCTTGCGCACACTGATTACGCATCCGCGTGTGTCATTTCACAACCATGCGCGCCATGCCACATGCCTCTGCCGCACCGCAGGCCGAGCTGCCTGACCTGCTGGAGGCGCTGGATGGGCTGTCCAGCGCCAGCGTGCCCGAGGGCCTGCTGCGCGAGATCGAGGAGGTCAACAGCATCGGCGGCGCACAGCACCTGCAGGAGGTGGGCGTGGGTGATGGTCTGGCCAGTGCCAGGGGGAGTGCTGGGGTGCCATCGGGCGCCTGCTCGCCATGCGACGCTTGTCCAGCCGACCAGAGACAGCACAGGGAGGCATGCCATCAGGCTGGCTGGTGTGGCGTGCCGGCAACAGCAGTAGCTGGGCAAGCTGATGACTTGGAAGTGCTGTTCCAGCTGCCTGCGTCTGTAGGGGAACCGCTGCAGCTGGTCCTTTGGTCAGCTGCCGGTATCGTGCTTGCTGTCGCCCCGTCACGCAGTGTGGCGTGGCTGCGTTGCGCCTGCTGCTGCAGATCCTGACAGAGATGGGCGAGCTGCGGCGGCACGTGGAGGCTGACCTGTCAGCCTGCCAGTCTGCACTGGACGAGGAGGCGCAGGCAGACGCAGCGGCGCGCTTGCAGTATGGCGATGAGTGGCGCATGCCAACCAGCGCCACGCTGGCGAAGCACTACTGGGAGAAGCTGCACAGCTACAGGTGGGCGCGAGCTTGGTGCTGCTCAACGGATGCGGTCAGTCGATGGGCGCCCTGCTCTGTTGCTCCTCCGTAGGCGAGCACTGCAGAGCAACTGCGCAGCTATGGTAGGTGTATACACACAGGAGTTGCTGCATGTTGTGGCTGTGCTGCTGGTGTTGCAGTCGTGTGCCGCCATGGCGAGCCCTCCTGGGAGGTGCTGCGCAGGCGCATTTGTCCCACTCCTGCAGCCTTTTGCGCACCCTGTTCCATGTTGCCTCTGGCTTGATGGTTGCAATGCCTTCGCCTGTCAGTTGCAATGCCTTGTGCGCCATGGCGCAGGCTTGCTAGTCTGACGGCACCCCACCCTGCGCCATTGTTGTTGCGTGCCGTGTACTCTGCTTCACTTTCGTGAATGCGTTCCGTATGCCTGACTGTTGCCACCTTACAACCAGGCCCACTGTGACACAAGTTGGCGAGGCTGTTGGCATATGCATGAATGCAAACGCCTTCCTGCTGTGTTGGTGCAGGGTCTTACAAGAACCAGTGTCTCAGGTCTTGTATACTGGCAGAAGTTCCAGTGTCTCAGATCCTGTGTACTGGCAGCACCAACGTCTTTCAAACTGTAAGCTTCATTGACTGTTGCCTGGCATGTCTGGTTGTTGGTGCTACTAGGTCCACCATGGCGCAGGCTGGGGACTCGGACGGCAAAGTCATCCAGCGCCTGCACGACCACGAGGCAGCCTTTGCAGCACTCACGCCAGATGCCGCAGCCAACCAGCTGCCGCGACTGCAGGTGGGCACACCCTGCAACTTCACACAATACGCCATCAGCACGGTTATCTTCCTGCCTGTGCAGCATTGTTCGCTGCAGCCGCCTGTTTGGTTTGCATGCTTAGAACTAGGCCACTGTTGCATTGCAGCGCGGTAGCCTCTCTCATGCGGTTCACATGCCCATTGTCATTCCTGTGCACAGCGCCAGCTGCGCAGATGCAGCCTGCCAAGATAGGCATGCTTGTTGAGAGGCGTCTACCCGTGCAATGGGGTGTGTGCGTTGGGGCATCCGTCAGCCTGTTGTTGTAGGAGGCGTTACCTTCCAGTCAGATTTGCGCAGGGTGGCTGAGCGCTGGCGTGCTTCTGAATATACGGCGGCTTGCGTGTGCCAAATCGTGCATGTTGACGGCGCCTGAAGGGTGCCTCTGTGCTTCCCTGCTGTGCTGTGCAGGCGCCGCTGGTGTCCACCAGCGCCGACCCTGCGGTGGTGGTGGCCAGCCTGCGCCGCAACATGGAGGCCCTCAACCAGCTCAGCAATGACCGGGCGGTGCGCTGGCTGGCGCTGTGCACAGCCCGTGCCCAAACGCAGCCGCATGCTCTTGCGCAAGCGTCGCAGCACTGGCCGGGCGGGTGTGTCGTCAGTGTGGCACGGGCGAAGCGTCTTGGCCATGGACCTGTGCAGAATGCTTGGGTGGCCGGCTGCTGCTTGTCGCGGACTGGTGCTGCAGTATCCCCTGCAGCAAGTGTTGCTGCTGCTGCTGCTGCTGCTGTCGCTGCTGCTGCTGCTGCTGCTGCTGCGCAGGCCTGGAGGACCGCCTGAAGGATCTCAAGGGCCGCGACAACATCCTGCCCAAGCTCATGTCCGCAGGCAGCGCCAACACAGACTCGCTGTTTGACCGCGAGCTCAGGAAGTACGACAGCCTCAAGGCCGACGTGGGCGCCAACGTGGGCCGCAACGCGGAGCTGCTGGCGGCCATCAGCAGGGATGCACAGGTGCGCCGCAGCTGCGCTTGTTGAGCGCTTGTTGGGAGGCATGTCGCGGCACGCTGATGCTGTGGTGTGCAGCCGAGCTGGGCCCTGGCCGCTGCTGCACGATGTGCTTTGGCCCAAGTGAATGTGGCAAGTGTGTTGCTGTGCTGGAGTGCCGATGCAGATGCTGTGCGACATGCTGAATGTGATCTGGTCTCAACGCTGGGTCACTACAAGGGATCCTCCTCCTTTCTGAAGCCATCCGCCACAACATACGTGCGGGTGTTTGCTGTCTGTACAGCACTTGCGTGCTTGCCATACTACTGCGCACCAGCCAGTTCGGGTTCCAGCTTCCGGCTGTGTTGGTCCCTTGCAACATGTGGATGGATAGTAGATAGGTGTCAAGTTCATGCTGTTGCGACTTGCCGTGCGTGCAGGCGTTCAAGGCTGTGTTTGAGGTGCCGGCCTGGCGTGCAGCATGCGAGGGGGCGGCTGGCGGCATCAGGGCCACCCTGAAGACGTACAAGGAGGTGCTGGACCACCTGAGTGAGGGGCTGCGCTTCTACATGAGCCTGCAGGTGAGTCTGAACACCATCAGCCAGAGCAGCAGCAGCAGCAGCAGCAGCAGCACAGGGTGTGCAGCAGAGTGAAGGGTGTGCAGTATGGCACGCGCCAAAGTGGCTGGAGAGGTTGATGCTCTGCAACAGACTTTGATGGGTTGATGGTTGGTGGCTTCAGCTGAGCTGCCCCGAACACATGCAGGTGCCGGGGTGGCGCAGCAAGCACCTGTGCTGCTGCATAGGGCTGCAGAGTTGTTCTTCATGATTGCGTATCTCCTCCTGCAGCAGGCACAGGCACGTGTTGCTGACCTGGCGCACAGCCTGTGCTCGGGGTGATTTGCAAGCTGTGCACCGACAACCATCAGGTGCCTGCAGACTCATGCAGCCGCCTGCCGCGTTGCACCACGCCCCTGCAGGAGGCCGTGAAGTCGCACCAGCAGCAGTGCAGCGACTACGCCTACACGCGCGCCATCCAGCGCGACGACATGCGCCAGGACCTCGACAGGCGCCGCCGCGAGGTGCGGGAGACAAAGGCGGCAGGCGCGGCAGCGCCCCCGCCGCCGATGCAGCACCACCAGCCGCCGCCCCAGCAGCCGCAGCAGCACCCGAACGTGCAGCAGCAGATGGCGTACATGTCGCTCAATCCCAGCCAGGCAGCGGGGCCATCATACTCGCCTTACCCAATGCAGACGCCACACAGTGCACCGCCTCCGCCGGGCCCGCAGGCACCTGCATACATGGGCTACGGCGGGGCCCCCCCACCCGCACACCAACCATACCAGCAGCAGCAGCAGCAGCAGCAGCAGCCGGCATACAGCGGGTACCAGCAACAGCAGGGGTACCCGCCAGCATCCTATGGAGCGCCGCAGGTACAGCAGCCGTACCATGGCAGCTATGGTGCACCTCCACAGCATCAGCAGCAGCAGGGGCAGCAGCACGCAGCGCCAAACCCGTACGGAGGATACGGCGGGCAGCAGCAGCAGCAGCAGCCGCCAACACAGCAGCCCCATTGGCCACAGTGGCAGTAACTGCTGCAGGCAGGGTTGGCAGTGCCAGAGCACTTTGACCTCACGTGGTTGACGATGCCGTAACAGGTTTCCTTTGACGGGTTGCTTGTCGCTGTTCGCCACAGCCCAATGAGTCAGGACCTGCTGCATGTCATGCGTGCTTTTTGTGACGCGGGCATCTGATGATGCAGAGTCTGCAGGTAGTTAACTGAAGGTTGAGCCAGGTGCACCAGTGGTTCTTAGAGTTTTTTTCAGTGCTGTCAGCATATTGTCTACCCAAGGTGTTCAACAAAGTACGAGCTCATGACAGCCGCTTTTGGTTAAGTCTTACAAGTACTGGTACCGGTAGTCAGGAGTTTGTTGTCCGGCAAAGCTGTGGCCATACCCCTAATGTGTGCATGACTGTCAGTTCGCAACAAAAATGAACGCATGACTCTGCTACTCAACCTATGTTGGCTTACCTTACCTACCGTTGCCTTGGTGCAAGGTGAACATGCTAGAATGGGGGCCCCATACTAGCATGCGAGTGCCGCATTTGCAGCATTGTGCTTTGCTAAGTGTATCTTCCTGCAACCTTTTCCAATGGTGCAAGGTGCGCATGCAGAGCACACGGCGTGTGATGATGGTGGTGCAGAAAAAACAGTGACTGGGTTGGCAGATCCTGGAGCAGGCGCCTTGCACGTAACAGGTGGTTTGGTCCGGCCTTCCACCCAGGTGCTCGTGGGCCTGCCACACAACGCTGCACAACGTATCTGCGAATTGTGCAGCAGCAGCAGCAGTCATGCCATACATTGATGCTGCCAGCAGCAGTGCTGCTGCCATTAAGTTGAGGTGAAAATGGTCCTGAGCGAATGTCTGGCGAGATCCAGTCTCCTTGATTGAGCTGGTACTGCAAACTGCCTCAACCCCAGGATCGGAAGTTGTCTCCCCGTACGGACTTGCTCGGTGGTCGCTCATGTTGAGAAGCAGCTGCCTCCGGGGCGGAGCTGAGTATAACGCTAATTCTCAAGAAGCAGTCGTCTTCTGCTTAGAGCGTGTCTACTTGGCGGTGCCTCAGCGCTCATCCCTCACCTTTTTCAGCCCTCGGCCTAGTTTATATTGTTTGGGGCCTGAGTTCTATCGCAATGTATGCCGATTAAGTGAAGTAGATGCTGGCAGGGGTGGCAGCTGGCGCCAGCGTCACTAGGGCCTTGTGTGCATCAGAAGCAGAAGGGATGCTGCAAGACAGAGGTAGAAGTGAGTGCAGGCAAACAGTCGCGACTATGTACAGCAGCACTGTAGCATGCATGCAGCAGCTGCAGCTGCGGTGGCATCTGCTGATGGTCAATACTGCCACGCCATCATGGCACAGACCTGTTGTACTGCTGGCACGCACGTTTGTGTTGGTTGTTGATTCAGCTGCATCCCATTCATCAACTCTTCTCACCCAGCAGCTACAGCTCGCAGATGACGGACTTGTGCATTTGACAATGGTGGGGTTGCGGCGCGGCGTGCAGCATCCCCTTGCTGCTCTAACTGTTGTGGCTGCTGCTGATGCATGCAAACCCCATGTGCTTGCAGAGAAATTCAGTCCAGCAGCACCAGCAACAGCAGCACCAGAACCTCTCGCAGCTTCCTGCAGGGCTGCCAGCATGCACAGAGCAATGCTGCTGTCATGGCCAAGTGGTTGGCAGCTGCTTGCGTTGCTGCTGTGTCTGTTGCAGCTGCAGCATGCAGCAGCTCAAATAGGCCCAGACTCCGACTGGATGGACAACTCCTATTCAACAGAGTACAGGGCAGCAAGTGTTGTAACAAACTTGTGGATAGCAGCGTTTGCAGTAACGTCAGCATTGTTTGGGTTGCTGGGTGAGCTGGGCGGGCTGGGCGTTCTTCGTAAATGTGTGGCCATATCAACAACAGCAGCACCAGCAATGGTAGCAGCAGCACTGCATGTGCATCTGGTGGCTGCTGTACAAGCGCAATAAGCTAGTTCAGATGGCATCCAACCGCGGCGGCAGCAGCAGCAGCTGCAGTACTGACACGTGGATGTTGCCAACAGAGCCAGCCACTCACTGCCGCTGTTGGCTGTCAGTTTCGCTCCTGACCCTGCGGCGCACCCTCCTGCGCACCTGCAGGTGCTGCGGTGGCACTGCAGTGGCCCAACCCGCGCGTCCTGTGCTACAAGACCTCCTACAGCGACATGCCCAGCAGCACTGTGCGCAGCTGCTGCAGCCTGTACAGCCTGAACCTGGGCTTCTGCGTGTTCTGGCTGCTGGTGTTTGCCGTCATGATCATCGCCCGCGACGTGGTGCGCATCGTGGTGTGCCTGTGCTTCTGCCTGGTGCACAGCGCCGTGGTGGTGGTGTTCCGCATGAAGTTCAAGCGCTTCGGGCGGCCGGAGCGGCCCACGGCGCAAACGACCTGGTGAGGCGATGCCTCGCGCGCGCTGCACGTGCGCCGTCACCTGGCACACCATCAAGCAGAGGCATGTGGTGCAGCTCTGCTGAGTCACTGAATGTTGGGTCGTGATGTATGGACTCACACTGATCTGGGTGGCGTGCATCTACCACAGCAGCAGCTCTGGGGCATGACAGCCACCCAGCAATGGGGTGCGCCCCTGCACGGAGGAATCATGCGTTCACGCGGCTATCCCGCGCCTGCCGCTGGCTGCTTTGCGGTGTGTGCACCCACAGGTTGCCGGTCGCCCAACCCCAGGCGGCAGCAGCAGCATGGTCGGCGCGCAGCCGCAGGCCGTCGGCATCCCCATCTACAGCATCCCCATGCGCACGGTCGTTGTGGGCGATCCATCAGACGCGGGCTCAGGCGCACCAGCAGCACAGCAGCAGGCAGGCGGCAGCTACTGGGCGGGCGCGGAGTGCGTGCCACCCACGCAGCACCCTGCAATCGGTGCTGCAGTGGCACCAGCAGCAGGCCCTCCCGGCGCTGCAGCAGCAGGTGCTGCAGCTGGGGCGCCTGTGGGTGGCAGCATCGCGATGCCGTTTGCAGCGGTAGGGGGTGCTTTGCCAGCTGCGCTGTCACAGGGCAGCATCAGCTACCCTCCTCAGCCGCAGAGCAGCAGCAGCCCATACGCTTCACCCTATCCTGCAGGGCCTGCGGCAGCTGCAGCAGTGGCGGCTGGAGCAGCTGCACCTGCAGGGTACTACTCGCCATACCCTCAGTGTATGGGTTCAGCAGCTGGGCATGTCATGGGAGTAGCGGTGCCGTCCGCTGCTGTTGGCGGGGGTCCAGCAGCAGCTGCTGGCGATGCGGGGGTGCGGCAGCAGCAGCGGCTGGAGGGGCGGCAGGGGCAGCAGTGGCGGCAGGGGCAGGGGCTGGCGGCGGTGCTGGAGGAGTTTATCCTCAGCAGCGCCAGTCACAGCAATAGCAGCAGCAGGCGCGTATCCTCAGCAGCGCCAGTCACAGCAGTAACAGTAACAGGCATGTATGCTCAGCAGCGGCAGTTACAACAATCGCAGCGGCTAGCGGCTAGTGCGTAAAGTGTTTCTACCGGCTGGGTGTGCGCAGGAGCCTGTGAGCGTTGGCAGCAGGTGCATCATCATCATCATCATATTACCCATTCAAGCCATAGCATCAGCGCCATCGGCCCCGCGCCCCACCGGGGCGGAAAGAGGAGGGAGCACTGCTCCAGAATGTTTGCATGCATTGCGCGCATCCCAAGACTTGACAAGAAAAGCAGCAGTACACGGTGACACCATCCGATATCTTCCAGAACTGCCCCAAATATCATCAGATACAAAACAGCAGCAGGTGCGTTGGTAGGAGCTGAAGATGCAAAGCTGAGCCCACTGTCCACCTACTGGTTGTTGTCGACAGCTGTCAGGTTGCAGCCAGTGTGCATGCATGGATGCAAGGAACGAGGCACTGGTGGGAGCTACTGGGGACATGGGGCAGGTGCATGCCAGGTGCAGGCGCATGCCAGGGGTGATCACGGGCAGTGGTGCATGCAAGGGACGCGTTCTTGGCCGGGGCTGTCCAGCTATGCATGGTTCGAGCTGGTTGCATCTATGTTTCATCAAGACGTAGGGGCCCCTGCTATTATTTTATATATTGGGTGACTGGACGGTACGTAGGGGCGCCCCACTATAATTCTGGCGCCATGGACAGGGGCCGGCAGGGCGTCTGCGCGCTTGTAAAGGCATCAGTGGGTCACGTAGTGCTTTGTGATGCTGCGCTGGGTGCCGAGGCAGGGCTGGATTGGCCAAGTCCGGAATTATAGCAGTTTCAGGAGTTTTAGCTACAGTTGGGGTGCCTCCTCTGAGGTCTTGCGCTGCGATGCAGCAGAGATTTACTTTTATTCTAATTAAAAATTGTTTATTATGCCTGATTTATGCTGCTTTGGTGCAGTGGTCGGTGGTTTGAGGTTTCCGGAAGGTTCGAAGGTCATGCTGATCAGCCCCTTCGGTGAGCATATGTGGGGCAGTGTTGAAGCATATGCACCCGATATGTGCACCCGATATGTGCATATGCTTCAACACTGCCCCACATATGCTCACCGAAGGGGCTGATCAGCATGACCTTCGTGAACCTTCCGGAAACCATATGCACCCGATAGTTCGCACTCGTTGTTGATCCAGCTTGGTGAGGTTTGCGACTATTCTCAGGCAACCATGCAGGCCATTGACCGGGCACGTTTGCAGCAGCACAAGGTGTTGAAGCAATGGAGCCCCACGCGCATGCTAGAGGGCAACTGCATGCTCTAACTGGTCGATTTAGCATCAGCGTCGTGCACCGGCTGATTCAACAGTGCATTAGGTTAATTAACCTAAGTACATGCACTGGCCAACAAGTCTGAATGTGGCTACGCTGCGCTCCAGACGAGCTGCGCTGGTGTAGTTCAGCTTCTAGAGGCAACCTGGGTTGAGCGCATATGAGCGTACTGTGGAGAGAAAGTGCACCGCCAGCGCCCCCCTACTGGTGCGACCAACCGTGCAGCCGTAGCTTCTGGAACCTTCCTGCAAGCTTATAAGTAATTACTGGCTGGCACTGAACGCTGCTTTGCTGCTACGGTTTGTAGGCAACATTCCACCAGTCCCCTTTCAGCACGACGACCACTGCTGCGAAGATTGCGGTGCTATCTACGTGACGCTGGAGACCGAGGAGGTTGTAATCACGGGAGAGAAGCCAGGCGAACCTGGAGCAGCAACAGCCGAAGTCAACATTAAGAAAGAGGCTTCATTTTCACCCAAGCACACTCCATTCTACCAGAAGGTGAAAGAAGCAGCAGGTCGCGCCAAGTTGGCATCTGGATCGTACACGCTGTCATATGCATAATCCACCAAGCATATCGTCACTGAACTGCAGTACGTGCCCCTGGTGCGTTGCCAATTGAGATCGCCACCATTTGCAGCATGCAGCATGCAGCCTTGTGTGTAGTTCGTTTCAAACAGGTGGGGGACGCGGAAAGAAGACATGCAGTCGGCAGTGAGCCAGGAACTGGTCACTAGCCAGCACCTGGGCAGCCACCCCGCGCCTGTGGAGCAACTGTGGGGCAGCATGCAGCCTTCAGACAATCGATACAGCACATGCACACTTGAGAACATTTGTTAACTGCCTGACCCTAAACACTGCATGTGACAGCGCATGATTTTGCTGTAATGTTTGCAGGAGGTGGACACCTTCTCTACCCGGCAGGAAGGCACAACACCTGTTAAGCGCCGCCTAGAGGTTGCCCCACAACTCCTGCCAAACAGGTAGCTACTTGCTGCTTGGTATAGTTGCTGATTCAAGCAACTTTCAGTTGTGATTTTGCTCAACCATAACTTTGTGGCTGTAAGCAGTGCCAGCTGACACTGACACATTTATCATTGCAATTGCATTTCAACATAGCTATCATGTTAGACATGCCAGTGATTTGTTTGATGCTAACAATACTGCCAAATTTGCCACACCCGGTGGGCCACCACCTGCAGGGTGCCGAGGTGCCAAGCAAGAAGCAGCGCAATCGTCACGGAAGCTGATGTTCAACCGCTGCAAGCATGATCGCAAATCTTTCACAACTTGTGCCATTGTGCTGATCTCATACACATGATCGTACCACAAATGCACAGCTGACTGTTGCAGGTGTGTCAATGATGAGTGAAAATCTGGGATGGTGGGCTTGAAGTAGCGTGTGTCACGCCATTTAGTTTTGCAGTGCTCACCCCAAAACAGGATGCGAATGTGTTCCAGTTGAACTGCATGCGGGCGGCAGACCATCTTAATCCATGATCATCCACTGCGCAATCGTCCCAGAAGCTGATGTTCAACCGCTGCAAGCATGACCGCAAATCTTCCACAACTTGTGCCATTGTGCTGACCTCACACACATGATCATACCACAACTGCACAGCTGACTGTTGCAGGTGTGTCAATGATGAGTGAATATCTGGGATGGTGGGCTTAAATAATGTGTTTGTGCATGGCTTTAACATGGCATACAGCGAAGCAGCACAACCAAATGCATTGCGCACAGCTGCCTTCAACCCACCGGGTAACGTTAGCGAAGATTTAGGCGGTGACACCAATGACGCAGCAGATGCAGCAGAGGATGCAGTTCTGGATGAGCTGGCAGCATCTCGGGAAGCGGATGATGATGACACTCTGTTGCAGTCCCTGCTACCTGACAGTCGAGGGGACTGGTGAATCTTAAAGTGTGCCTTGTATTGTGACAGACGGCCACTTCAGCTGCATTAACCTGCCACTTGTAGTGCAGCAGTGTCATGGATGTGAATAGAGATTGCAGTTACTGAGTACTGTTTGCTGCAGATTGCATACAACTGTTTGCAGTTGCAGAGTATTTTTTGATTCAGGATCAGTTGTGAATAGGTGAAGTTGAACAGAATTGGGCATTCTTTATAGCTGTGATGGGCGGGTTGTGAGTGGTAGTAACTGTGGTACTAATAGTAATAGATAATGGTAGTGTTTGTGGTAGTGATGTAATTGTAATTGTGGTAATGGTGGTAGTTGGTAGTTTTTGTGGTAATGGTGGAGATTGGTTGTAATTGTGGTACTTATAGTACTCATTGTCCGCCAGCCACACTGTGTCACACACATACAAGAAAAATTCAAAGTCCAAAAATAGTTATAGCGCAATTATAGTGTGCGCGTTTGCTCCTATATTATTATATCATGATGTAGCAAACGTGTCGCACAGCTTACTGCCTGACAGGTATATGCTTGGCCAGGCAGTTTGATGGGCTCCTTGCATGGTTGCATGGTTCACAAAACGACACTGCAACTGCAGCAGCAGCACTTCACCTGCACTGCATTGTCTGGCTCCGCAACAAGTTTTATTTGCAGTGGTTTTAGAGTCTGGCAAATATTTAGTTGGTCACAGCAGGCACAGTAATAGGGTGTGCAGTGGTGCGCACCCATCGCACATCTGCATCCTGTTGGTGCCAGTTAATATGTAACCATTATGTTACCAGTGAGTCATCGACATGTGATGTGCAGTTGCAAGCCTCATGGTAGCTGGACGTCACTTCGCCACCCCTTGCAACGAGAGGGTGCCTTCATCCTACAGAGTATCACGCTACCCAGCAGATGTGCACTGTTGTGAGCGGTACCTTTGTTTCTGTGGGCTGCTGCTGCAACTTGGATCTGTGACAGAAGACCCTTGATTCAATGATTGACAAGCTCTCTTGACAGCAATCGACAGGCTCCCAACCACGTGAGCTGCACTGGACAACAGTGACGTCCTGGCATGATGCAAGACACCCAGAGTTGCACAGCCTGCAAGCAACTCGCACAACACAGCATGCACAGCACAGGTTCTCGGAGTGACCTCAAGCTTGACAACTTGCGCTGTAACCCTGCGTGTTTGTTCCTCAATGTTCTTTAACCAGCAGTACAATTGCAAGGCTTGAGCCACTGGCTGTTGAAAGCTTATGCAACAGAGACATATGAGAGATGCGTCTCACCACCACAAGATGCAGACAGGCACTGCTGAGCGGCCACATATATAAGATATGCATGATGCCATGTAGTTTGAAGCCTGTTTCCCGGAGTAAAGCAACTCTTCAGCTACAGCTCATACCCGTATACACATTTAGATATGCAGCACCTTGAACATACTCAGCCTTTGTGCAAACTGCAGACAAAGCACATCAATGGTTGTCAGCATGACTATACTCCACATAAACAAACTGCTCAACCTCCTTGGCCGCTGCAGCTGCTACCACTCTTGCAACAGCAGCACCCAACCCAAGCAGCACCGCCAGCACAACAGCAGCACCAGCAGGCAAGCCCGCCACACCCACTGCTGCTTCTGCTGCTGCCCCTGACTGCTCAGCGCCTGCAGCTACTGCAGCAGCCAGCTGCGGCAGCACGGCACCAGCCAGCACTCCTATGCAGGCGGCCGCCAGCGCAGCAGCTGCGTTCTGAGCAGTCTGCACCTTGTGCTGCAGAGCCTGCAGGGCCTTCTGGCAGATGCTGCAGTGCCTTGTGTGTTGATTCAGCCGGTCGTTGATCTGCTGCTTGGTTGCGCGCTGCACCGGTGGCTTGGTGAGGGTGATGACGGATGCTGCAGTAGGTGAAGCGGGGTCTGCCGGGTTCAGCTGCTGCTGCAGCGCAGCATCCGCCCAGCGACGCCCTGCAGCGGGCGCACGCGCAAGTCATACAGAGCACGCGCATTGCTCAGCAGCATAGCTGTGCTGTATGTTACGCAGAAGGGCTTGCCGCCTGTTTGCCCTTTCCAGCGTGCATGCAGGCTGAGCACTACACCAACACCGCAGCCGTGGTGCCGTACGGGCCAACGCACCGCTTGAGGCAAGGACCGCAGTCACGCTAGCTGCATTGCCATTCAAGGTCAGGTGGGTGTCTCAAGCATAGCTCCAGCAATGACCTGGCGTGACTCCCGCAACACTACCATGGAGAACATGCAAGTCACCGAGCACCCTACCATGCCAAGCTGCTGCTGCAAGCAGCAAGCACTCAGAGCCCACTGCAGTGCACACGCAGCAAGTGATGTGCACAAAGGTGCTGCACCCACACATGCAGCTCACCAGCAATGATGGCGCTGTCGCAGGACACCGGAGAGTAGTACTCCTTGGCCCAGCCCTGCCTGCCGCGCCGCGCCAGCTCAGCATCCTGCAGGTGCAGGAACGCCTGCAGCAGCCAGCAGCGGCAGACGCATGGCGGCGTTCAGCGGTTCCCAGCATGCAGCAACTGCCCGTCGCACCAGAAGAGCGCCAGGTGCAGCCGAGTGCTCGGCACTGAACAGGCATGCGCAGCCTGCGGCTGGCCCGCGTGCTGGCTGTGGCTCGGTTCACTCACGTTGTCTTGGTCGAACAGCTTGTTGGAGCGCAGGTGGCTCTGGTAGGCGGGCGCACGCTGCATGCGCATCCTGCAGCAACAGCAGCCGCAGCCGCAGCCGCAGCAGGAGCGGTGGCACGGAGTCAGCGAGTGTGCGATGGTACTTTTTTTCAGTGACCGCAGCTGCAGCGTCTTCTCACCGGTTTGGCAAGGCATTGGCGTGCTGCACAGCACCCGCGGGGGTGGTGACGTCGAGCATCACCCACGCACCCAGTACCTGTCCCGCTCCCAAGTGCATGCACGACAGGACCTCCTGTGCTGTGCTCACCTGACCGATGAGCGTGGTAAGCACGGCGCAAACCAAAAGTATGGGTGCCGGCATCACTCGAGCAGGAACAACAGCCCACGTGAAACCGTCACATCTGATGCACCACACCTGACACTGCGACAGAAGCCTGCGGCAGCCCTCCCACCTCACCTCATCAGCAGCATCGGCACCTGCTTGGGCCTCGTCAGCAGCGCCTGCAGCACATCCCCCGCCTCCACCTTGGCTGCGCTGCTGACCCCAGCCGTGAACACCAGCGCCTGGCCAGGCCCCGACGGCACAGCCAGCAGCTCCGACTGCACAGGGCTGCCCTTGGCTTCGTACACCACCGCGCAGGGCGGCGTGTAGGCCACCACTCCGCCGGCAGTGAAGCCTGCAGAGACGACAAGCCACGCAGCAGGCTTTGGAGTATGAAACAACAAGCGTGGCGGATACAACAGGTTTGGCTCGCGTGCACCAAACAGGCAGCAAATCCCTGTTACACTGTGCTGTGCAGTCACATAAAACGTGCAGGATTGCAGGGCACCTCGCTGTGAGGTGGCTCCGCCGCCATCGCAGCTGCTGTGGTGACCATGGGAGGCCCAGTGCACGGCAAACACGGTGACCCCATTAGAGAGAGAGAGAGAGAGAGAGAGAGAGAGAGAGAGAGAGAGAGAGAGAGAGAGAGAGAGAGAGAGAGAGAGAGAGAGAGGAGGAGTTGCACGTAGGCCGTTCGCCATCTCAGATGGCATGCACCACATGCATTGAATGCATAGTTCCTTGGCACTTGCTGTCGGGGACAACTTTGAGCCTGCTGCTGTGGCCTGCTTGGCATGCTTTGTTTCTGCTGGGCTGCCACGCGGCGGCGGATGCCGACAGCTGCGCAAGAACATCTTGCTTGTAGAAACAAAGCAGGCCAAGCAGGCCACAGCAGCAGGCTTAGGCAGCAGCAGCAGCAGCAGCAGCAGCAGCAGCAGCAGCAGCAGCAGCAGCAGCAGGTGCGGCTCACCTGCCGGGTACTCGAATGCTGCCAGGGGCGGCTGGTGGGGCATGGCGTACTTGGGGCGCGCCGCCGCTGCCTCCGGGGAGTCCCCTGCAGGGATGGCCACCGGGCTGAAGGGCATGGGGCCGCCAGCAGCACGCGACAGGCCCGGGAAGAGCCTGTGGTGGGAGAACGGCAGATGGGCTGCAGCGCGGACAGCAAAAAGCAGCAGCAGCAGCAGCACGTGTCGAGCCGTGCAAGGGGGGAAGCATTCGGGCGTGCAGCATGCATCTGCCAGGTGCATGAGTACTTGCACAAAATGCAATGGGGCCACTTGCAGCACATGTCAGACTGGGTGGAGCCGGCGGGGGGCAGATGTCAAGTACGCTGAGGACGGCAGAAACAACCATGCGACAGCGGCAGGCAGCGCAGCAGGTGACAGCTCACACACATCCGGAAAAGACTGCATTGCAACAACAGTAGGGGGGGCTATGAGCAGACGCACAGACCATGACAGCCAGACAGGCAGGCAGGCAGCAGCGCACACCAGCGAGGTCAAATGACGTGGTTGGTGATGCATCTCTGCTTATGGTGCCTGGACTGCATGCATGGTTTGCATGCACACGTACCTCCACTTGGACGCAAGCAGTGGTGCTTTTGAGAGCATCCAAGGGGGGGGGGGGCGCATGAAAGTATGTTAAATCCATTTGCCCGATATCATATCATATGTTCCGCGCCACACTGTCTGGCACGTCCACCAATATGCCCCAGCTGCACAGCAGGTGGCATCACCTAGCAGCGACAGCCGCGCCTGCACCACTTATCCACCAAACCGCTGGTTTCTGGCTCACATGGGTCTGACAGGTTCTCCACAAGCACGTCCCAGCTGTACGGCAGCACCCGCCTGTACCAGGTGGGCTCGTTGCCGGCAGCCCAGGCATCCTGCAGCGCCTGGGAGACAGGCAAGCAGGCGGCAGCTGTGCAAAGAGCAGAGGACAGCAGCAGCAGCAGCAGCAGCAGCAGGATGCAAGTGTTGACTGTGAGCTGCGTATGGAGTTCTTTGAGAAGGTGGAGGCAGCAGCCGCACACCCCTGCTTCGCCTGTACCATGCCAGCCAGCAAACATCGGACAGATCATGCAAATGCATGGCATCAAGAGATGCCATGCAGGCTGACACGGAGGCCAACCGGGAAGCAGGTGTGCCGCAACAGCACCACTGACAGTGCTATGCCTGCTGCTGTGGTACCCAGAGAAGCTCATGTTCATGTTCATGTGTGGTGCAGAAGGAGCAGTGCTACGCCTGTTGCTGTGGCACGCAGGTGTGCTGTTTCCGTTCGATGTGCAGTGTGGCGGTCACGCGCCAAATTGCACACGGCGCAACTCGCCTGCTTGCCGCGCTGCTGCAGGCGCTGCACTGGGCCACACCCAGATCAGGCCGAACCGCTCCTGGGTGGGGTAGGCGGTCACACAGCTGCGGCTGCTGCTGCACGCCACGGCCTTGGCCTTGGCATCGATCGCCTGCAGTGCGCGACGGCAGCAGTACAAGCCAAACACACATGAGGCCGTTCAGGCTGGCTGAATGACGCGCTGCATGCGGCTCCGCTGTGCGCACATGCACATGCAGGCCAGCACCTGAGCAGAGGCGCATGCGCAGTTTTCATGGTGATCGATTGGTGATCGATTGGTGATCACAACCCCAGTCCAGCGATGGCAGCTGCACGTCAGGCACACCGTTCGGGCGCAAGCGCCTCCACAGCTCCCAGCCAGAGGATGCGCAGTGTGCACAGCGCAGTGGGCCAGCACGTGCAGTCAAGCAGCTCACTTGGGGTATCTCTGTGCACTTGCCGCTGCTGTTGAAGCGCCAGCCGTGGTAGCTGCACTGCAGCGTGCCGTCCGACTCGATGCGCCCCTCACTCAGCGGCGCCAGCCTGCACAACAAGCACGGCACATGCCGCACGGTTTGGGAAGCATGGCACCGCTGCCAGTGTCGGGCAGGCGCATGCCAAGCGGCTGCAGGAAGCCACCCATCTACGCAAAGCTGGCGCACCTGCTGGCTTGCGGGTGACTGACATCGCTTGTCACTGGTGACGCTGCGGCGGCGAAGCAGCCTCTCTTCCCTTCTTTGCCGTCATGCAACGTCACGGCACGCTTTAACTCGTTGGGACCTAAACACTGCCATGTCAGCGGCAGCTGCTGCTGCTTCTGGTGATGCAGCTTCTGCTGGTGCTGAACGAGTTGTTCTGAACAGCAGTGAGCCCAGCTCCAGGCCTACCTGTGTGGGCAAGCATCCTCCATGCACTGCCACTGGCCCTGGCCATCCCTCCACAGCACCAGCTGCTTTCCCAGCAGCTGGACTGCATGCGGCCTGGAGGCGTCTGCCATGGCTACCACATGCACAGGGTACCAGTGCTTGAGCCAGCAGAAACTGTCGCCACTGCTGCTGCCATCTGTGCTGCTGCTTGGCTCCTGCAGCAGCTGAGGCTGAGCTGCCGTCTGTTCCAGGCTGGCACCAGGGACGTCTGAACGTGTACTGCAGAGATAGTGACCGCAAAGGGGTGATGGTGAGGAGGGTAGCAGACATGGACAGCAGCAGCAGAAAGTACTGAAGCAGCACATGTGCTGCTGGCAGCATTCTTGCTGCTCAGCTGCCAGCACATGCACGACTTAATTCCATCATATTGCGCCAGTTCCATAGCCACGGTGCGCTAAAACAATAGATGCGGTGGTCTGCAAGTAGCAAGTGACTGTCTATAAAAGCTCACATTGTGTCCACAAGCCCCTGGTGAGTGGAAGTCGCTGCTGCCGCTTTGCGCTGACTCCGAGTGCTGTTCGGCCGGAAGAAGTGTTGAATATGGTTGTCGGTAAACAATCCGGCTTGTCGCCTGTGCACGTTGCTGCTCGATCGCAGAGGTAGCGCCATGTTGGCGAAGTTGCTTTACAAGGCCTTACGGCGTCAATGATGGCTGCAATGCTAGGTGCTTTGTAGAATTGTCTATGCCTCTCAAAATTGCAGCAGTTCGGCCTGCTTCCTGGCCTCAGAGGTAGACAAACAGTGTCATGGCAGTTACATGGGAGGTGGTGATAGCAATGCTAGCATGTGCCTCTCTACTCACCAAACGAAGCAAGCGAGGAACAGAGTGATCAAGAAAGGTATAGGCCGCTGAAGTTGCGTCTGCACACCAAGTTTGCAGGCAGAAGCTGCACGCCAACAACACACAGCTGTAGCCTGAGGCCTCAGGCTAGCCAGGCCTGACCAATTATTCGCATTCCCCAATGATGGTAAATGAAGTGGTATTGCGACACTTGCTACACTGCACAGCTCACTCGTACACAAATCCAAACCAGAGCCTTGCTTCATGAAAAGAATATGAATTTGCAGTGCACGTACGAAACACACCACCAACTTGAGCACTTGAAGTCCTCTCACACCACCAAGAACAACCCATGAGCTGTACAGTTGGCGCATACACGCCTGCTTGCTTTTCATCATGCAAACAGCTCACACAACACATCCTGACACATTAAACTGAAATGTCAGGTGCAACAACTTAAAGGGTTCCACAACTCTGTACAGCATCATCAGCTTGAGTCAATTGACTTAACTTGCAAGCGAGAAGGGATGCATACACCAGCTGATGCAAACGATACTCCGCCCATACAGTCACAACCAGCACATACTCCACTGGCTTCCAACACCCAATACCCACATACAGCAGCCATGTTGGCTGCTGGTTACCGACGTGGCGTCCTTTCATGCAAACAACGCGCCCCCGCTCTTACATGAATTTGCGGTTCACGCTGGCCTGCACACCGCCCCCATCGGTCCTGCTGCCGCTGCTGCCGAAGCAACTGCGACAGCAAGCGCCCCTGCCTGCTGCCCGCCGCTCCCAGCTTTCTCAACCTTTGCACTTTGTGCTTCTAATGCTTTCCAAGCACTGCAAATGCTGGGGCTGGGGTCCAGGTACGGGCTGTTGTCTGCGCACATGATGTGCTGCCGCCCCCACACCAAGTTGCTGAGCAGCATGTTGATCTGCCCTGCACACTCGCGCACTATGAAGTGGGCACCAGGCCTGCAGGTGCAGCAGCAGCGGCAGCAGCAGCAGCAGCAGCAGCAGGAACAGCAGCACTAAACTTGGGAACCAAGCTTTCAGACCATGAACAAACATCCACGTGTGTGACAGCGTAGAGTCCTGTAGCACGCATCCTGCATTGCAACGTGCGGCATCCTTGCTTGGACCTTGTGGACGGCATGCGCTTGCAAGCACCCCAGCAGCCCGTATGACTGTTGTCAGCAGGCACGCCCCATGCTGCCAAAGCGAGCCGCCAGCGCAGCCACTCACAGCATCACGCAGGGCGCCTGCAGCCGGCGCGCCAGCGCCTCGGCGTTGGCTGGTGACGCCAGCTTGTCGCTGCGCCCATGGACGACGAGCACGGGGAAGCCGGCTGCAGGCAGGCAGGCAGGCAGGCAAGCCACCAGTCAACCTTGAAGCCCTGAACGGGGGACGCAGCCAGCGGCCATCAAAATGCAGCCACGTGCACATGCCAGCTGCTCGGCAACGTTCCACACCGCGATCAAGCTCCGCCAGGTTGTGCAGCCACGTTGTGCAGAACGTGCCTGTGCAGTGGGCCCACGCCCTGCCCGCGCAGCCTGCCAAATATGCTGCCTGCTGCAAAACAAGGGCGACACGGCATGGCGGCCAGCCTGCAAGCCTGCAGCGATGCGCACCTGCCGCGACGGCCTGCGCCTCCCTGTCGCTCAGGCTGTGCCGCCAGCAGGCAGCAACCTGGCCCTTGAAGCCGTGGTGGGGCTGAGCTGGCGCGTCCGCTGCTGTGAGGTACTCGCGCCGCAGCAGGTCCTGGCGGCGCGCAGCCCACTGCGGCACCTGCAGAACGTCGTAAGACAGTTCGGTCCAAATCCGGTATTAGCCTCAGATGAGGTCAATCACTCATAGTACGAGAGGACCTGGAGTGAACATGCCAAAGTTCTGCCTGTTGCAGGGCGCAGCCAGACCAGGGCAGCACCGAAGAGTGGGCGCCACCGACGCCAGCCGAAGATGTGTGAGCGCATCGCCACCGCTCAGCGCATCGCGCGGCCGACGGTAATGCGTGCGCAGCTTTGTTCATGCAGCAGCAGGCAGAGGTAGGCAGGGCAAACAGCAGGCGCACTCGCCTGCAGCTGCCGGCCACTGCTGAAAGGCACGTCCCATGCACTGTGAGACCCACTGACTCGAAGTGTAAAGCTATATTCACTTGTCCGTTGCATCTTGACGTTGCTGCAGGCAGGCACAACTCAAATGCGCCGCCCAAGCAGCGAAACAGCAGCAGTCCGCACTCACGTAGGTTTTGAGCGTGCGCCGCCGGAAGTGGAAGCGCAGCGTGGCATCAGCTGCATCCTCAGCGCTCCTGCAGCAGCAGCACACAGGCTGGGTTCCATCATGCTGCAGGGAAAACAGACATGTACCCCACGGCACAACCCCGCCACTTGAACTCCAGCTGCTACAGCCACCTAAACACGGCGTATCAGCACAGTCCTGTTGCTGGGCAGCATGCCTTATAACAATTAGGCTGAGCCGACCTACATACACAATGCTTCAACACTTGCAAGCATTGCAAGTATAGCATTCAAACCCTTGCTATGCATCATGCTTTCCACTCAAACTCCACCAGCCTTTGGCCATGACACGCTACTTGGCGGCTGCACCTGCTCACCTGGCAGTGACCATGCTGAAGGCGGTGCGCAGCCCCGACCAGCTGTGCTTGGGCACGATCTGCCAGCCGCCGGCTGAGGTGGACAGCAGCGTCAGGCTGGCCAGCCGGCTGGGCGCTACAACAGCCAGGCGCTGCGCCACCATGCCGCCCATGGAGAAGCCCAACACGTGCGCCTGGTCCCAGCGCAGCTGATCCTGCAGCAGCATGGCGGCGGCGGTGGTTGTTGTGGTGGCAGTCGAAACAAGGACAGCCATCAACGGAAGGTTAGCAACCAAGCAGTGGATGCGCGCACTCGAGCGCAGTTGAGCGCATGCAGGCTGGAGATGTGCAGCTCTAGGAGCACAGCAACAGGTACACGCAAGCACACTGCTGCACAGGCTTCGCTCGCTCATGCAACCCTCCGACCCTTTGGCAAAGCATCCTTGCCCGGCGTTGTTCTTCGTACGCAGCAAGAAAAGCCATCTTCTCTCTGCGCAAAGAAGCTGCGCAAAGAAGCAGTTGCGCCGAGTAGTTCCAAGCATGCCATGCAGCCCTCACCATGACCGCCACTACGTCCTGCGCCATGATGTCAGTGGAATAAGCTGCGCTGTCGCGTGGGCTGCTGCTGTGGCCCATGCCCCTGTTGTCCATGATGCACACAAGCATCTGCTGCTGTGCAAGCCCCTGCCGCTGCTGCTGCAGCTGCTCCTCCTGCCACTGCCGCTGCTTCTGCTGGCCCTGCCCATCCCCAGCCCAGCAAGGAGGCTGCTGCTGGTGCTGCTGGTGCTGGTGGTGCTGGTGGTGCTGGTGGTGGTGCTGCTGCTGCTGTGGATGCTGCTGTGGATGCTGCTGCATTTGATGTTGGTGGAGATTGTTGAGCTGGCCACTGTGTGCTGATGAGTTGGTGCTGTTGGGTGCTGTATAATCTGGCGTGAGCTGGTGCTGCTGCACAAGGTCCTGCAGCTGCCACTGCCAAGCACTGCAGCCACACGCAAGCCCTGCAGCGCATGAGACGCAGCAGCACAGAACAGCAGGCGGTCACAGGCCGGATCGACAGCTGACATTACGTTGGCATGCGAAGAAGTGCGCACATGTGCGCAGCTTGCTGCCATTGCATCGGCTGTTGCAGCTGATGTAGCTCGGCCTCGCATACAGTGGAATCACGGGACACACCCACAGCATTCCAGCACAGTATCCAGTCATGTCCAACAATGGCTGTTGCTGTTCGCGCACACGCTGCCACAAGCTTGCCATGCCGCAGTGTGCAGGGTTGAGCGCTTCATGCCCTGCAGGGCTGTGCTGTGCTGTGCTGTGCTGTGCTGTGCTGTGCTGCGCTGCTCACCCATGATCATGACAACCTTCGGCAGGTGCTGAGCCTGCTCCAAGCTCCTGCAAACCACATCGCCACATAAGCACGTGTCAGCGCAGTAGTGGCACCCATGACACACAGCTCAAGATGCAAGACAGCAGGCTGAGCATGGAACAAGGCGTTGCTGGGCGGGCAGTACCGCTCCACTGCCAACATCTGCTTCCTGCAACGGCTGGGCAAGAGCACTGCCAGGTGCCGGTTCATACTTGCCGTCTGCTGTCTGCCATGACCATGTATGTTACGCACGCAATGGTAGTGATGGTATCAGCCACGCCTGTATGGCTTGTGCTGCTGCCGAATAATGTACCAGGGACACCACGGTCACTGCTCACCCTCCTGGAGGCAAGCCATGCACTTCATAGTATATGCTGACATTGCTGTTCACACGCACATAGTCCTTGATGGGGTGTGCAGACGCCCAGTAAGGTGTGGCCTGCTGCTAACGGTGCAAGCAGAAAAGACGACATGCATCAGGCCAGCATGCACAGGTTGATGCAGCCTGCTGCTGTTGGTCAGGCATACAGCCTTGAGCCTGCACCCGCTGCCTCGCTCGCTACGCCATGGCAATCAGTAATACTTTTCAAACTTACTTGCTGCTCCCCAGATCCAGGCACACCATGCAAGATAATGTGAAGCCCGGGCAGGTGACACACCCACCTGCTGTGAAGCAGCAGCCCCAATGCTGATGGTCATGTCCGCTTCGCCGGTTACCATACTACTCGTCTTATAGTAAGTGTGCAGCAACGGAGTTCGAGTACTCATGCAGCGCGCTCCCTGACGAGGAGAAGGCAGCCCAGTTCAGGCCTTTTACGAAAAAATCGTACTTATCGTGGTGACCTCTAAAGTTCTTGGAGTGGCGAAATCACAGCAGGACGAAGGCTCGCCCCGAGGAAACTGTTCTGCTCCAATGTAGGTCCTGTGTCACCCCAAGCCAAAGCAACCGTCTGGTGACTGACGAGAACAATAGCACACCCAAACAATTCTTACTAATGTACATCAGCACTGGGTGCAGCAACATGCCTCGTGTCACCCTGCTGTCGCAGTTTGTGCAGCTGCAGAAGGTCATTGCCGCCTACAGTTTGCCCTGGGGCTTGACCTGATGGACGTGGCCGGTACGCCGTGCCTGCTGTAGGAGCTTTGTAGCTGACATATAATCTATAGCTGGGGCTGCCCTCATGATGTCTGTGCTCATGCTCTGTGCTCATGCTGCATGCAGCGGCTGATGCTTTTGCAAGGAAGCAGCTCTGCCACGTGCCACGGCTCAACAGGAAAGTTCAGGTGCGCGCAATGAGAGCTGCTAGCACTGCAGCGCTTGCACGCTCTTTCTGCTTCCTGTGGCTCCTGGACATGGCGTGTAGTGCTGCGCTGCTTCCTGTCTGCTGTGTACTACTGGGTGCAACCTGTCTTGCTGCCTTGCTGTCATCACGTTCGAGGCTCACCCATGTGATTCGTTGCCTCAGGACGCACGTGTCGTACAAGACTACAAGGGGAAGGGAGCCAGGGTTGATGCCGAGCTTGCAGCAGCACAGGCGCGCCTGGCACAGCTACAACAGCAGACAGCAGCTGCACCTGCAGGCAGGCCGTCCACTGACACACATGGATCGCAGCCACCGAGCAGTGCTGAACAGCAGGCAGCAGGCAGCAGCTGGGGCCCTTCAGCAGTAGCCAGCCAGAAGTACCAGCAGCAACTCAAGCAGGGCTGCCAGCCAAAGCACGCTGCGGCATTGGCTGCATCAAACGCAACCATCAGTGCAGAGACGCTTGGGAACAAAAACAGGCCAGATCCGCCTCTGCCAGGCAACCCAGCTGGTGCAGCCGGGCTAGCTGCAGCTGCAGCAGCAACAGCAGCAACAGCAACAGCTCCCAACCCGACATCAAATGTCCTCGCAAGTGTGTCTGTTGGCTGCCTTGACACGGTCGCAGTACTTGCCAGTTGCACAAGCAGAGCCCAGCCCGGCGGCAAGCACAGCAGCCGCGCTGGCGGCTCATCTGCCGCTTGCTCACAACGCATTCGGAAGCCCAACATCAGCTCCTGCAGCAGGGAGCAGCAGCAGAAGCAGCAGCAGTTGGCAGCAGCAGATGGCATATTAGCACAGATAAGTGAATATCTGGCGGCTGAGGTATCTCAGGCTGACGCAGCTGTCCAGAATCTGCTGCTGCAGCAGCAACAACAACAGGAGCAGCAGCAAGCAGCAGCATCTGGGGGTCCTGGTGGATCGCAGCCGACGGACAGCAGCGAAAGTGCAGCCCCAGCCAACGTCAAGCGCCCATCAACTCCTGGCGCTGTGGCGAGCAGTTCAGCTGACGATGCAGAAGCAAAGGCAGCCGCTTTGCAGGCACTTGGTATTGGCAGTGGCAGCTACACATCCGAGCTTCTGGCCAGCCTGGCGATGCGCTTCCAGGCCTACAACCTGGCCCCGGGCCTCAGCAGCATGCCCGACCTGGGCACTATTGCACTGGCAGTACAGCAGCAGCAGCAGGAGGCGGCACAGCAGCGGCAGCAGCAGCAGCTGGAGCGGCTGCTGCAGCAGCAGAGGCAGCAGCTGGCCAGGCAGAGCGCAGCAACGCGTCACCTGCAGCTGCACCAGCTGGGGGTGAAGCAGCAGCGAGCCCGGCTGCAGCAGGCTGGCAGCCTGGTTGATCCTGCTTGCGCGACGTCAGCCTCGTACGGACCACAAGGACAGCCAGCAGTGCGGCATAAACAGAAGCAGCAGCAGCAGCAGCAGCTGCAGCGGGCTGTGCTTGAGCTTGTGCAGGACAGCCCTGTCAGGCATGTGAGCTTCAGCAAGGCTGTTCAGGCTGTTGCTGTTGCTGCTGCTGCTGCTGCTGCTGCTGCTGCTGCTGCTGGGGTTGCCCCATCCGCACAGGCTGCAGCATCAGAATTAGCGGCAAGGACAGCAGCTGCACACATACCAACACCAGCAGGGGCCGATGCAGCCCTAATTGTGGCTGAGCCCGGTTGCAATGGCAGTGTGCCAGACAGCAACCAGCAGCAGCAGTGTCGAGCCGGGCATAAAGCTGACAATGCAGTCCAGGCATCAAGCCAGCAGCAACCGCACGCATGCAGCAACAACCAGCTGCAAACAAGCGCTAGCCCTGCCAGTTGCTGCCCAGCCGCAGTTGCGGCTCCCAGCAGCAGGGCCATCAGCAGCACAGCCAATGCCGGACTGCTGCACCAGCACCTGCCAGACCAGCCGGGCCAGCCGCCCCACAGGCGCTACAAGAGTGATGTGCCGGGTGCTCCTGCTGGTGCCAGCCATGGCCATCTGTCTCCTGCTGGGCTGACCTTCAGCCACCTGCCGGGCAGCAGGCGCCAGGTGGGCTGCACGCACGCAAGGAACGCAATGGCTGTGTTACAGGCAGGCTGTACAGCCTCTCAAAGATGAGAGTGACTGGGGGTACTTCTGCGGCCGTTGCACCGGGCGCTGGAACCGACATGTGTTGTCTCAGCGGCTGCCAGCAGCTCATAGGCAGCTGCTGATATGGACGCCCTGTGTTGCACGTAAGCAGGCCACGGCACTGCATGCATATGCATATGAGTGCCCCACATGTGGCGAGCACTGGTCTGGCCGACTGGCCAAGCGCTGGGTGAGGTGAGTTGGGCCCTGCTGCAGGGTAATTGCTGGATGTGTGCAGGACACAGCACCGCATGCATGCAAATGCCCTGGAGTGCCTGGATGTGTGTGTCTGTCATATGCAGGTGTATGCACGCATACAGGATGCTGCTGCCTGCAGTCACGCCATCAGCAAAGCAGAGCAGAGCCTGAGGGCGCTCACGCACCTTGCGCCCGGCCAGCAGCGGCTGGCAGCTTGTAGTCATGGCTTCAAATGACAGGTCACAGCAGAGGCAGCGGCTAGGCAAAGGCTTTCAAAAGTAGCGGGCTTTAACGGTCGAACTTGGCAGCTCAAAAAGGAGGCCATGGACAAGCAAGTGATGGTTTGTTCAGAGGGCGCTGGCGGGGCGCTAAGTCTTGTGGTTCAAGTCGTGTGTGCTGCAGTTCCAGGGAATAAAGGACTGCCAGGGACTGCCAAGCTGTGTGTTGTAACTGTGTTATATGTCCGTTGAACAAGTGTCGACCGTAGCTTGGCTGATAGTCACATGTCACAGCGCGGTGCCAACATGACTACATCTCTCTTGCTGCGTTCTTGCCAAGCTCAGTATGCAGCTGATTCATTTTTGTTAGCGTCTGTACACATTAATGAGGTTGCCGCCCTGTTGCTGCATGTTAACTTCCAAGCTGGCTGTCAGCCAGACCTGACGTTAAGGGTTGCAGGAAAGCACACAGTCTCAAGTGCACATTGCCGTCCATTTTCAGTACTGACCAGTGTTCGTTGTGATTGTTTTCGTGCAGTGCACGCCCATGTGCTCCTGCGGTCTTGAACGGCGGTTAGGGCTTGTTGCTGTTGGAGGCTGAACCTACCATGGCTTTTTTGCCTGCTTGCGGCACAGCAGTAGGTGTATGCTCGCGTTTAAACCGCAGACGTGCCGGTCACATTCGTGTCTTGGGGCGATACCTGTCTCGTGCATTGCCTGTGTCGTTGCGCCTGGGGAGCCCGTCTACAAAGCTCCCTGCCCTCCTCAGCAAACGCATCGGTTTTTACTGCCGATTTGCATTTGTAGAATCTGTTCAGCAGCTGCAACCACAACACTATTGCCCCCTGCAGCAGCAGTTCAGCAGCAGCAGCAGCAACAGCAGCAACCAGGGCGCGATGGTGTTGCTGACAGGCGTTGCTGGTGTCGTATTGGCGATGCTGGCGGCCGCTGGTGCTGTCGCAGTTGCAGCGTTCTTCTCCCCTGCTATTCGAGGGTTCCCAGCAGCATGGATGGAGAAGCACTTGTTTCCAGACCCAAACCAGATTGTACTGAAAGGTGGAGACAGGAAGCAGCAGCACAGCAGTAAGGTGTACAGGATCCTGGCTTTTGGAGATTCATTGACCGAAGGCTTCACAGAGTAAGTGGGGTGCCAGAACTGCCGAGACACCTTTTGCCACATGTGTCATAGTCCAATGGCCCATGTGCATGTATCACCTCTTGCTGTTCAAGGCTTCCTGGCTTTGGCGGATGGCGAGCTGCAATGCAACCTACGTGTTTGGTTGAATGATCATGGCACTGCTGAGACATCGTCTTAAGCTGCTTCAGCTGCACTGCGGAAGCCATGCAGTACGCTGTCTGCTGGCGCCATGGCGGCGTGCATGGTCCGTGTACCCATCAAAGTCTAAATTGGAACGCGCCACTGTGCTGTGCTGCTACTCTGCTGCTGCTGCTGCTGCTGCTGTTGCTGCTTCAGGGGCGGCAACGCCTTCCACCCATATGCCAAGCGACTGGGTGACTTCATTTACCAGCAGATGCCCAAGGTGGGAGCAGCAGCAGCATGCGCTGTGTTGCACAGGGTTAGACAAGGGACTCGCCCTCTGCTCGCTGTGGTTTGTCTAAATATTTGCATAATGTGCGGCGGTTGTTCTGGCAATGCACGTATGTGCCAGCAACAAGCAGCTGCCCATGCTGCAGGCAACAACATGAAAGCCCTCTGCATGTCAAGTTTGGCAGTGGCAGCTGAAAGCGCTGCTTCAGCTGTGCCCGCACGTAGGCACTAACAGCTGCAGAAGCCAGCTGCACCGGATCCCCTGCACCCTGCGCAGCGCCTGGCTGCTTTGTACCTGTAGTGGTGGCACAGTACCTTGTCAGGCACGGCAACAGCGAGCGGCGCGCATTGCTGGCGTGCCGACCATTGCGCATCGTGCTTGCTTGCCGAACCTGCAACCTTCTATCGCCTGCAGTACAGGCACCTCCAGGTCATCCAGCCGGGTGAGCATGGCGCGTGTGTGCATGAGACTGGAACATAAGCCTGAGATGTGGGTGTGTCCTTTCGTCTGCCTTTCCTGCCGGTTGTGTGTGCAGGACTGGCACCTGCAGGTTGAGGAGCAGGGTGAGAGCGGCGAGCGCGTGCTGCTGGGCATGAAGCACAGGCTGCAGCGCACACTGGACGAGCATGCGGCAGCGCAGCGGTGGTATGACTGGGTGCTGCTGCTGGGGGGCATCAATGATCTGGCAGGTGCGTGCAGAGCTGGAGGCTGTGGGCACCCTGTGAGTGCCGCACCCTCTCAAAAGGCAGGTAATTCACAGTCTGTTACGTTGCAACACATGCACGATTCTGCAGCAGCGCAGTTTTCATGGGACTTGCTGCCAGCGATGGGTGTGAAACAGACTAATGGTGGGTGAGAAGGGTGTCCTTTGGTGCCTCTCCACACGCACGACGCGCTGTGCAGCAGTGGCGACAGCAGTGCGACAGCAGTGCGACAGCAGTGCGACAGCAGTTGTAGGGGAATGAGCGTGCAGCTTGAGCTGGCTGACAGCACTCTGACAGCACTCCAGGCGTGTCCAACAAACAGCAGGACCCTTCCGAAGCCAGTATGGCACACAGAAGCCGACCCGGTGCATGTGCGTGTCTGTTTGCTTGCTTGTGCAGCTGACGACAGCAGTGCAGAGGAGGTGCTGGCAGGCCTGGACGTGCTGGTGCAGATGTGCCTCGCACACGGCACAAATGTGCTGCTGATGACGCTCACGGAGGTAGCGATGCCAGTAGAAGGCGTCGAGGAGCAGCGCAGGCAGCTCAACGCGCTGATCAAGGACTACGTCGTGCAGGAAAAGTGGGACAAGGCAGCAGCTCCGGGCAGCAGCGGCGCGGTGGGGTCGGCAGGCAGTCCTGCAAGCGAGCCTACAAGCAGGCGGTCAAAGCCGCGCGTGCACCTGTTCGACCTGGCAGGGGCGCTGCCGTTTGAAGGCATGCCGGAAGAGCAGCGCTGGGAGCTGTGGGACGATGGTGTGCACCTCACCATGGCAGGCTACGACAGGCTCGGGGAGCTGGTCGGCGATGCCCTGCTGCCGCTCCTGCAAGCGGAGCTTCAGCAGGTTGATGCGGCAGCGGCGGCAGCACCCGCAGCAGTTGAGGAGGGTGCAGCAGCACCGGATAAGAAGGAGGCTTGAGATGTAAAGATGGCATTCCTTGGCGGCGGCGGAGGAACTTGGGCATGGCTGATCATGTCGCATGAACTGCATGTGACATATGTGGTCCACAAGTTGTCGTCAGCTGCTGCAGTCTCTTACTCTGGCACCACTGCTCAACAAGTTTGCGTCAGAGGGTTGATCTTGTCTGTGACGCAGCTGCCTGCCGACGCTTTCAGTCAGTGCGTGTTTGATGCTGTTGCAGCATCCGTATAGAGGACCAGCACGTGACATGTGATGTGATCTTATGCTTGTATCACACCATCAAGGTTGAGCATCCACCAGCAATGGACCTGCCAGTGTGGGGCCGCCGCCACTGCCACGGCGGCAGTGCACGGCTGGCTTTGCATGGCGCATAACCTATCGTGGCGACTTGCATGCATGCCATACAACCGTGCGCCGTGCCTCAGCAATTGACTTAGGTGTGCAAGCACTGGGCAACATGCCATGACATTGCCGGCGGTAGGGCAACCATGTACGGCAAACTTCAGTTTGCTGCTCGTGATCAGTGATCACAATCCGTGTTTACCATCACATATTGCCGAGGCTTCTGAAGAAGTGGGCTGAAACTGTAAAAAAAGCAGCAGTGTAAGGAGCGTATCAATTGAAGTTTAGCCTCAGGAACGGTTAGGAAACTCATAGGGAAAACAAACCGGGAGGACAATTGTTGCAAGTAGGGATTGCCAATAGTTATCTAACCATTTCCCTGCGCCTTTGTAACTCCTTAGTGGGTGGGCCTGTGGCCCTACTTTGGTATTTGGTAACTTTTCCTACGAAGTACATAGGGAACTCTATACGGGACAGTCAGGGAGAGCAGGTGTCAGTGCAGTGAAGTAAGGCTCGTCTAGTTGGCGCCTCAGCACGCATCCCAGTATGGTGAGAGGGTCACCCTGCAGCAAAAATTTGAAAACTATTATTATATGAAACTCTTACTATTCGTACGTTTACTAGTATACTATACTATTCTAACGAGAACTTCGTTCTATGCGGTCTTGACTGATCAGTATGAAGCAGAGACTTCAAGGTGCGCTACACTCGACATGGCTGGTAACTTCTCAGGCCCCACTGCGATACGCAGTACCTCGGAAAGGCTACTAAAAAAGTAGCGCTGGTCACCGTCTGCAGCTGCTGTTACTTTCAGCATGCCAACCACCACAAAAGTCCGTGCAGCTTCCAGGCACACTGTGACAGGGTGGGACATGTGTATAGCTGCATGCAAAACTTGAATGTGAAGCACATTGATCAATAATCTGGATTTACAACACGCCAAGCAGCGCTGATCACCGCCTGTTTTTGTCGGCATACCAACCGCCACGAAAGTCCGTGCAGCTCCAGACGCAGGGTGCGACATGTGTATAGTTGCCTGCAAAAGCATAATTGCGCAGCACAACGTGGAAAATTGTAATCTTGGAACTTGGAGATGCTGCAAGTCAAGCAGCGCTGCTTACTGCCGGTCACTTTCGGCATGCCAACCGCCACGAAAGTCCGTGCAGCTTCCATGCGCAGGGTGCGACATGAGTAATGCCGAATGCAGAAATCTGATTGTGCAGCACATGGTGAAATAATAATGTTGGAACAGCTGACAAGCCAGGGCAGCGCTGATTACTGCCTGTTGCCTTCGGCATGCCAACCGCCACGAAAGTCCGTGCAGCTTTCAGGCGCAGGGTGCGATATGTGTACAGCTGCATGCAAAAACCTGAATGTGCAGCCATGGGTATACAAGACTTTAGAATACAGGTTGCAAGCCAAGCAGCACTGATGACCGCCTTGCCGTTACCTTAGCATGCTAACCGCCACGGAAGTCGGTGCAGCTTCCAGGCGCAGGGTGCGACATGTGTGTAGCTGCGTGCAAAAAAACCTGGATTCACAGCACACAATGTTAATTTAAACAGGCAACATGCCAAGCAGCGCTGATCACCGCCTGTTACTTTCGGCATGGCAACCGCAACCGAATCCCCGTGCAGCTTCCAGACGCAGGGTGCGGTATGTGTATTGCTGCTTGCATAAGCCTGAATGTGCAGCACATGCTTCTTGAACAGGTTACAAGACACGCAGCGCTGGTTACCGCCGGTCACTGTCGGCATGCGCATCGCCACGTGCACGCAAGCCCGTGCAGCTTCCAGGCGCAGGGTGCGACGTGTGTAGCTGCATGCAAAAGACTGAATGTGCAGCACGTGATGTATATCTTTTGGATAGGCAACAATCCAAGCAGCTCTGATTATCGTCTGTTACCTTCGGCATGCCAACCACCACGAAAGTCCGTGCAGCTTTCAGGCGCAGGGTGCGACATGTGTACAGCTGCAAGCAAAAGTCTAAGTGTACAGCACAAAATAAAATGTTTAAATAGGCAACAAGCCAAGCAGCGGGTTACCGCCTGTTACTTTCGGCGTGCCAACCGCAGCGACAACCCGTGCAGCTTCCAGACGCAGGGCATGACATATGTGTAGCTGCATGTGAAAGCCTAAATTTGCAACACATGGTATGAATTGTTGGATATGCTACCAGCCAAGCAGCGCTGATTACCGCCTGTTGCAAGTCAACCGCCACAAAAGTCTGTGCAAGTTCCAAGCGCACGAGCCAACCCAACTCACCCCTCGGGCAAGCACGCAGCTCCTGTAGAAACACCTGTTATGAGACCAACCCCTTGCTGCAGAAGGTCGAAGAAAAATAATCATCGCAAACCTCCGACCAAACTCTATAGATCTAGTTACAGTAGCTCGCATACACTGTGACCTAGCAGGGAAGCAAATTTTCCTTTGAAGGAAGGAGAAGCAGAGCCCCCCCTGCATGCAATCTGCTGTGCTGCTGCTTATGCAAGGAACGCTGGCGCCACCCATGTCTCTACGTTCAAGAACACCACTGCTGCAACAAGTGCAGCAGTGCAGCAGGCATGGCAAGCACAGCAGATTGTATAGACAACAGCTGGCCATCTCTTCATGCAAGCCCTGCTGGCTTCACCGTGGGTGACCCACTGCGATACATTACAAAGCCACGCAATGTCAATCACGTCAGTCCCACATAGCGGCCAACGAAACGGCTTCGGCACTACCAGCGCTTCCACGTCCAGGAAGCACATGCAGAGGGCTATGCATGCACGCATCTGAACACCCCCAAATAAGCTGCAGGACTCCTGCAACATGACCCGTCATGCGGGCAGCCCCGTATTGCTGAGCACCTTTACAGTGAGTGCTCAGCGATCGCAGCAACCTTGTAGCGGCTACAACACCGTCAACCAGCATGTTTTGGTCTACATCATATATGAATGAATCTGACCTGGTCTCAACACTGCTGGCGCAGGTAGAAGGTTGACTATGATGTTGCGGCAACTAGTACTGACCTACACCTGATCTACCACTGCGTCACTTTTGTTTCAGTACTCATCATCATCATATTACCCATTCAAGCCATAGCATCAGCGCCATCGGCCCCGCGCCCCACCGGGGCGGAAAGAGGAGGGAGCACTGCTCCAGAATGTTTGCATGCATTGCGCACATCCCAAGACTTGACAAGAAAAGCAGCAATACACGGTGACACCATCAGACATCTTCCAGAACTGCCCCAAATATCATCAGATACAAAACGCAACACCTTGATTGACGAATCAGCCATGGACAAAACGCTGCACAACTTTTCAGCGCAACCAGGCAGGGATCTGATCTCAGCAAACATATCATCCCTCTGAGCAGAAGTAGCAGGGCAATCAAACATGAAGTGTGACAAAGACTCAACTTCTGCACCACAACAAGGACATCCTGAAGTGGAGTTAGCTCTGCGACCGCCAAACTGACTAGTACGCTCATGTACACACAGACAACCCATACGAACACGCAACAGCAATTCAATACCACGTGGAATTGCCACTGAACGCAAGTACGGCCTAGGCCTCCTGAAACCCATAGCATCAACATGAGAGGGATGCACATGAGCCACATACCGACTCAGAGTGGAGTGTTCCAACGTTTCACATGCAATCCTTTCAGCATGTAGTGTCTTGACCTGCTTGTTGACATGGCTCTTGCACGCACTGGCTCTGCCTTCCGCGGTCACAACATTCACACCATACTTGCACAGCAGGCTCTGCACATACTTGTGCCACGGTGTCACCGCCACAGCACCACTAGGACGCCTCCATTCAGCTGTTTTTAGCAGGACAACTGCTCAACACCAGCAGTTGATGTTCAGTACTGACACGTGGCCACTGCGTGAACCGTTGCACTGCTCCTGGCCTTGACCCATTGCTTGTTGCAGCCCAGCAGGACGTGCCTACAACAACTACTGCTGCTGCAGCTGTTCTTCAGCCGTTGCGAACAAGCACCGTGGTGACAGCAGAGCAGCCGTCAGCGGCACAGCCACAGGCGCTGCTGCTGGCTTGCGTTCTGCCCCACCGGCTTGCACAGCAGCACCACCCAACTCACCCCGTGGTGTAGTGCTGCTAGAGTTGCCTGCTGATCTACTGCGCATTGCTCTGTTGGGTGTCAACGCTGAAGCAGCAGCTGCTAGTCCTACTATCGTCCGCTCCCCTGCCACTGCTGCTGTCAAGCCTCCTGCTGCCACACTGCGCAGCTGCTGCTCTGCGCTGCCCCTGCCGAGCTGCATCCCAGCCGGCATGGAGCTTGACGTCAGCATGCCTGGCTTGGCTGCCGCTGCTGTCGGGCTACGTATGCCGCTGCTGCTGGCTCCCGTGCTGCCAGTGCAAGCATCGACCGTGCTGCAGCTGCTGCGCCGGCTGCTGTGCTGGCTGGAAGGCACAGGGCATTCATTGCTGCTGTCCCGTGACTGCCAAGCGCCTCCCCTGCTGCTCTGCTCATCAGGATTGGCATCACAATACTGTGTGCTTTGACATGCAGGCTGTGGAGATGCTGCTGGCGACAGTGCCTGCCACCCTGCTCCTTTGTTGCCGGGCCCTTCGCTGCTGCTAGGACTCGCCCTGCAACTGGTGACTGTGACAACGGCTGGCGACACTGCAGCTGCTGGTGATGACACTGCTGCTGCTGCTGCTGCTGCTGCTGCAGTGGCAGTGCCTCTTTCAACATCCATGCTAGCTGCCCTGCGCGGCGTTGTGAGCGCACTTCTGCTGCTGTTGCTGCAGCCTGCTGTTGCAGCAGCAGCAGGTGCATCCGCATTGCTGATGCTTGCCGCATAAGCTGCTGCAGCAGCTGCTACTGCAGCAGCAGCGGCAGTGGCAGCAACGCTGGGCCCGCCATGCGCTGGCGGTGGCAGCTTCTGGCTGCCGCCGCCACAACTGCTGCCCAGCGGCGGGCATGTTGTGCTGCAGGTGCTGCTGCCGCCCACCAAGCCTCTTATGGTGCGTGAAGCTGCCACTGCCGCATGTCCGTGTGCGCTGCTGCGCCTGATTGCCGCCAGCTCCCTGCTGTCTCCTTCCAGGCGAGCCACCTCGTCCTGCGTTTCTGAGAGCATCTCCTTGTACTGGCTAAGCTCAGCAACCAGCACTCGCTGCAGAGCAGCAAGGCAGCCACAGGAACAGTAGCAGCAGACACAAACCAGGTCAACAGGAGGAGCAGGTGACTGCTGCAGCGAGTTGTGCGCTGTTGCACTGGTGTAAGTTGGCCCTCAACTGGTTAAAAGATGACAATCTGGCTCTGAGCTGATAAACCAGAACAGCACGCCGCATGCACAGGCATCAAAGCAACAAGTGCCATCTTTAGCACGGTGTGCAACCCTGAACTGCGGGTGCAACAAAGATTACCTGCTGCTCTGCATCTGCTGCTGCTGTTGCACTCTCTCGCGACTTGCGCAGGATCTCCTGCTGCTTGTGCTCTGCCAGTGCTGCTTGCAGGCGTGGGAAGCACTGCTCCAGTTGCTGCCGGCACTGCGGGGCACAGTATTATATCAGCGCACTGGTGATTGCGAGTGGTGGCCAAGCATGGCAGCAATTGGCGAGGCCAGCAGAAGAAACTGCCGTTATGCATGGCTGCTAGATCGTGCCGTGGCAATCCTGAGCAGGCAGTAGACGTTGCAATGCTGCCGCTAGGTGAATAAGGCAAGGTTGGCTGCATCTGCACACTCCGCCAAACAAAAGTTTGGTGAATCGTGTCGCTGTGGCTGCTGCAAGGTACACCCACCTGCAGCAGCTGCTCCTCTGCCTCTGCCAGCTGCTGTGACCTGGCTGCCTCTGCTGCGCGTGCTCGCCGCATGTCTGCCAGCGCTGCTGCCTCTGCTGCCGTTGCCTGCTCCAGATCCGCTGTCACAGCAGACAGCTGCTGAGCAGCGGCTACCTCGACTCGCCGTGCTTCTGACTTGGCTGTAGGAGGCAGGGCAGGCATGCGAGGAAGCAAGCAGATGAGTGGTTATGTGCGCTCATCTGGACGTGCTGTGGGCCGCCTCAAGGGTGGTTAGGGCAGCCCCCGTCCCCCCGCAAATGAATCTGTGAGCATTGTGCTGCTAGTGCTTGTGCGCGACCGTGCTCAGTGCACAATAGCTTGCCACAAGGCGCACCAGCTGCCACCTGTGCCTTTGCTGCTGCCATTTGCTCGTGTGCCTGGTTCTTGTGCTGCTCCAGCAGCAGCAGTGCATCGTGCAGCTGCAGCTGCTTGCAGGAAAGGCCCTCTTTGGCCGCTGTGAGCTGCCCCTTGGTGCCAGCGAGCTGCTGCTTTGTCGCTGCTAGCTGCTGCTGTGTTGCAGTTAGCTGCTGTTGCGTCAAAGTCAGCTGCTGTTGTGCAGCAGCCAACTCCTGCTGGAAGCTGACAGCAGCTTCAAGATCATGCTGCATCTGCGCACTGGCTTGCTGCACTTGCTGGAGTTGCTGCCGTAGCTCCCCTGCGTTGCTGCGTGCTGCTGCCGCTGAGCGCTTGGCTGCAGCGAGCTGGGACTGCAAGCTCTGGATATCGTCCTGTGCCTGCGAATGTTCAATGCAACACAGTGCAAAGCTATTGCAGCTTGTTAGAGTGCGGCAGCCTCATTTCTGATGCTGGTAGGTTCAGAGTATAACATCATTGGAATGGTGCTGCATGTACAGCATGTCCGGCCAAGGCACACCCACCCTCACACTGCACGCAGACCATTGCCAACGTGCTGTGATAACCACCAAAACAGCATTGTTCACCTCTGCAAGGTAACCCTTGTACTCTGCCAGCTCATTTTGCTCCTGCCCAAGCTGTATCTGCAGCTGAGCTGCGCAGGTTTGATTGAAAGAGCAGTGTTGTTCTTGTGCTGATGTTTGCATGCTGCTGGCAGCTTCTGCTGATTGCTGCGCCACTACTTGTGCTGCACACGCAGCAACAGCGCGTGCTGCCTGCTGCTGAACAGTTTGGCCCTCCATCCTGTTGTTATAGAGGATGCGGCTGACTGTCTTGCTGCTGCATGATGGAACTACAACTTATTGCAGCCTAAGTTGGCTCTTGATGAGAGTAAGATTACTTGATATGGCGTTCTCAGCCTTAGGGACAAGGCACAGCATACGCTGCTTGGTGTGCTTAAACACAGCTGAAGGAGGGCTGGTGCTCTGTTTCGGTGCTGCTGCGCATACATAATATAGTCACCACTCAAAGTCCATCAACGACGTGGAGTGCTAACGCCATGTAAATAATCAAAGAAGGACGGGATAGCAACAGACGAGTTTGAATCGCACGCTCGTTACAGCAAGTGTGACTTGAGCTGCTTGCTTGCTGATGACGTCTTGAACGACATCGTCACTGTTGAATCGGTCGCTGATCACGGTGGCAGCGCCCTTTGAGCCTCCAGCCTGAGTGCACTCCTTTCTGCTGCACTCTTACCTGAGCAGTGCCCAAGCATGGCAGGGAGGGGCGAGAACAGGCTGAAAGTGCTGGCACGTCATCTTCTGGGAGGTGGCAGCACTTCCAATTGCCCCAACTGCGCATGCAAGGTGTGTTGCCAGTGCAACCTAGCAGCAGCAGCATGTTACTGCTTGTGCTGGTGCTGCTGCTGGTACTGGTACTGGTGCTGCTGCTGCTGCTGCTGCTGCTGCTGCTGCTGCTACTCGCAGCTGTTCCTCCTAGCCGTATGGTTTGCTGCAGCAGCTTCGTCACAAGTCACCCCCCAACATAGCAACTGCATCTCGACGCAGGATGGCACCAAGCCAGCTCCAGTTGAGCTCAAGTTCACACCAGAGGTGCAGCAGGCACTGCAGCAAAACAGGCCAGTGGTGGCTTTAGAGAGCACCATCATCAGTCATGGTGCGCGGACAACCGCTTTGTGTAGGGACGACTTTCTGCTGTGTGTTTGCACAAAGCGGCCGTCACCGCCTTAGCCTTTCAGTGTCACCTTGAAGTTTGTGGTGCTGCATGCGCCAGTGGACCATGCAGTGGCATGCCAGCTCAGCCCTGTGCTGCCGTTGCTCACATGAGCGTCGATCAGCGCGCTAACAAGCTGGCGCAGCTGCCACCAAGTCGGGAAGTTTGTGCCGATGCTGCTCCCTGAGACGGATGCCCGTACTGTCTGTGCTTGCAGGGATGCCATTTCCGCAGAACCTACAAACAGCACTAGAGGTGGAAGAGGTTGTACGGCAGAACGGCGCAGTGCCAGCAACGATAGCAATCATTGGCGGCCAACCATGCATAGGTGGGCTTGGTGGCGTGCGCTGACAGCTGCAGCTGGACTGTGCGCCTGGCAACAGCCCAACTTGATCTGCAGCACGTTCATGGTCAACCACTCGCCACAAACACGGCTACCAGCCGTAGGTACCCCGCCCCTTGCAGCAGTACTGCCTGCAGCTATGGCTGCGCAGGGCACGCATAGGAAGCTGCGTATCACTGTCCAATGTTGCATGCCAAGGTTTTGTACGCCTTATCATGATGTCTGCTTCCCCTGAGCTGCGTCAGTCCACTCCCGCGCGCCGCACTCTCCTGCCGCCACCACCATCCACCCGCTGCATCTTGCGGGCTGCCCCTGTGCAGGCTGTGACAGGTCGCAGCTGGAGCACATAGCCAGGCGCGGCACAGCCGTGCGCAAGGTGTCCCGCAGAGACATGCCGCTGGTGCTGGGCAGCGGCATGGACGGCGCCACAACGGTCAGCGGCACGATGCTGCTGGCTGTGCGGGCAGGCATCAAGGTGTTTGTCACGGGCGGCATCGGCGGCGTGCACAGGTGGGCTGTGACACATATCTTGTTTACATGAGGTGCTTGGTCCAAGTGCGTTACTGACGATGCATGACTCATGCCTGCCACGTGATTGCGCTGTCCACAGGGGTGGCCACATCAGCATGGATGTGTCAGCAGACCTGACGGAGCTCGGCAGGACGCCGGTGGCAGTTGTGTGCGCAGGCGCCAAGTCGGTGAGCTGCTGCATCGTTGGGGCCACATCGTTACGCAATCATCACCTGCCGTCTTCTCTGCTGAGTCAGCAAGGAACCTTGCCGCGCAGCATGAAACAAATGGCCACACATGGCTGAGTGCAGTCCCTGCCGTTTTGTGCGGTGCGCCCGCTGTATGCGGAGCCCGTCTGCCTACTTGTGTGACTCCAGTCCTGGCTCTCTGCTGTGCTCACTGCCAGGTGCTGGACATACCTCGGACGCTGGAGTACCTGGAAACACAAGGCGTGTGCGTGGCTGCATACGGCGCCGATGAGTTCCCCGCCTTCTTCTCGCGGCACAGCGGCTGCAAGGCGCCATGCAGGGTGGACAACCCACAGCAGTAAGCGCCAGGCGGGCAGGCCGCGCCACCTTGCGTGCAACATGAACGATGCAGCCATACTGCGCTGTGCAGCTGTTGCTTTGTTTGTGGCACGCTCTGCATAAGGTGGGCGCAACTATCTTTGTTTGTAGCAGGATGTGTCAACAGCACCATCATTTTGTATGAGTGCTCACGGACTGGTCGCTGGCACCTGGTGATCACCGCACACTGCTGTGTGTACATGTATTCTGTGGCGCTCTGTTGCTGACGCCAAGCAACTGCCCATTGTTCCGCGCTGCCTCTTGCCTGGCACTAGGGCTGCCAGCATGATCAGCGCCAGCCATGCGCTGCAGCTGGGCTCAGGGCTGCTGCTGGCTGTGCCGATACCCGAGGCACATGCAGCCGAGGGAGCAGCGATACAGCAGGCCGTACAGGAATCTTTGCAGGAGGCGGAGCAGCTCGGCATCGCTGGCGCCGACGTGAGTGCCGGGCATGACGCATGCACCGCTGCAAGTGTGTACAAGCTTCTCTGGGGTGGGTGCACTGCTGCCATGCGTGCACCATGGCGCGTGTGAACTTCACTACGAGCTGCTTGCGTGTCAAATATTTTTGTGGATGTTGCGGCAACCATGCCCCACTGCTGTTTCTGCTGCTGCTGCTGCTGCTGCTGCTGCTGCTGCTGCTGCTGCTGCTGTGTGCTGCAGGTGACTCCGTTTCTGCTTGAGTCCATTCGCAGCAAGACCGGCGGCGCTTCCCTAGCAGCAAACATCCAGCTGGTCAAGAATAATGCAGCAGTGGGCAGCCGGATTGCTGTTGCTTTAGCAGCGTTGAGTTAGCAAGGTGCTGCGCCTGGCGCTGGTCAAGCACCACCGCAGCATACTGCTTGCTTGCAGCACAAGGTAGTTGGTACGTTGCAGCCGCTGTGGCATATGCTTGCTCACAGCTAGTGTGTGAAGCTGTGCATCACACTAAGGATGCAAAGGCTCCTATGTGTGCACTCTCACTTTGCTGGCGCGTTACGTGTCGTCACATTGCAGTATATTGTTTTGTGTTCTAACAAATGTCCTGCTGACATTTTGTGGGTCCCTTTGACATAACATGCATGGCGGGGTGGGCGGGGTGATGTTATAACACTGGATTGTGCAGCTGCCCCAAGGTGCAGCTGCCCCAAGTTGTGCGCATCTGTGCAGTGCTACACGAACTGGTCTGCCGAACACCAATCTTTAGTACTATTGACAGCAACGCTACTGCAATTATGCGGCCAGCATTGACGCATGGACAGCTTTCAAACTTCAAAGTTTTGTGTGTTTAGGGTTTGGTATATGCGTTGATTTATACTATGCTAATGCCTTACACCGCAGGCTGGGGCGCTGTAGTAGTCTTTGAGGTACTGAAAACACTGTCGATCGCTGCTGAATCACATTGTGTCGACCGAGCCCATTGATGCTCACTGGACACCAGCTTCGCGCACGACGTCTGCGACACGTTATGGCCACAAACCAGGTTCGTGCTGCAGATGGTGCTATAAACTCGACCAGCTATTTCCACCCTTGCTTGCTTGACGTTCAATATTATGCAGCTGCTGCTGCTACTGCTCTCTTGTACCATCATTGCACCCATTGCATTCGCCTCAAGGCAGCCATGGCAGCTGATAGCACCGGATCCGCTTGGCAACGTGAGGCTTCTGGCGGATTGCCTGTGTAGGTGGTTACAGTAGAGGCCAGCCAGCAGCAGATAATGACTTGGCATTTGCCTCAGAGGCTGGGAGCAGCAAACATACATGGAGCAGTTTTGGGGACTTGTTGACACAATGCTGGTTGTGCAGATAACAAGAACGATCTGGGGGATGACTGCATCCCAGCATACTGCCAACCGTCTGTGACAGTGCATGTGAGCAACAGCAGCATTTGATGCAGCGATGCCTCAGGTTTGCTTGCCTGCCACATGCTGCCTTCAAATGTTGTCTTCCACATCGCCAGTCTGCATTGGGATTGTGTAAACTTACCATCAGCTGCTGCCATGCTGTCCGTGGTAGGGCACCAGCTGTCATCGCACTCAGGTACAGCAGGCAACAGCAAGCCTGGTGCTTGTGCCGCCACACGTAGGATTGTGCATGGTTGCATCGATGTGCTTGCTGCATCTGCTGCAACCCGACAGGCGAATCACAAGGCACCCAACAAAATTGCACTTCTGACCATGCTTGGCAACATGCATCAGCGGCCGTGTGTGTGGCGTCCGGCTGCCGTTGCAATGCTGCTGCCAGCAGGGCGATGGCGTCTGGCTGCCTCGTGCGCCATTCGCGGGAACGCAGTGGGTCACGGCACTGCACCGGGAGCTGTTCCAGGAGTTCAGCGCCTGGTCCTTCAACTTCCTGGAGATCGCCGCCACTGCTGGCGCTGCCAAGGGGTTCACAGAGGTGTTGGGGTTCTTCCATTGGCAGGCAAACAACACAGGTGAGCTGCAGCGGCATGCGGTGAGGCACTGGGGCGGCCGATTGCAAGCAGCATCTCAGGCTGCAGGGTGGACTGCTGGAATGCTTTATGTACACAGAAACCTGGCATTGGTGAATTTGCAGGGGATATGGCAGGGGCTGATGCCACTCGAGGGCCGACATGTCTGCACCAGCACCAACTCGACCTGCTGCAAGCTGCCGTATCAGCCATGTGCATGCGCGCTGTTCAGCACGTGGGTGTACTTGTGCGTGTACTTGCAGGCAGCTACCATGGGCTGGACCCCACGGACCGCCAGTCCGCCGACTATGGCGTGATGCACCTGACAGCAGACAAGCAGGGCAAGGTGACTGACTGAAAAGGGCTGCAAGAACGCATGTATCACAAAGTTTAAGGCAGCAAATGCGGCACTCACATGCTAACACAGGGCCCCCGCCACCACGGCTGTCTTGAACTGAAGAGCTCTGCTTCTGCTCCTTGCAAGGTGACTGATGTGACCATCTGGCGCGCTGGGTTCATGGAGGAGCGGGAGGTGCTGGTGAGGGGCTGCAGCGTGCGAGCGGCCGGTCTGTGGAAGCGCGCCTAAGAACATGTCAACACGCAGAGTGATTAAGTGTGTAAGGCTGCATGCATGCGGCCTGCTGACACTCCTGCGAACGGCTCTTGCTGCCTGGCAGCTGCTGCGCACTTGCCGTACGTGTGATGCTGGCCTGATCGTGAGTCAGCCTGCTGTGGTTGAACGGCGCACGGGATGACGTCATCGCTGCTGCTGCTGTGCATCCGTACCATGGGGACACCACCACCTCAAACACCCATGCTGCCTTCCTCAGTGCGCTGCTGTGCATGGTGTACTGCCGTCTGATTATACTGCTTTGTTTGCTGAACCGCTGCCAGCTGCTGGCGGCTGAGTACCAAGACACCATAGGGCCAATCCGCGACATCACACAGCAGCCCTTCTGGATGCCCAGCCAGAGCCTGCAGCTCAAGATGATCACACACGCCCACACGCTCATAGAGGTGCTGAACCAGGTGTGCGGTTGAGGCGCGGTGTTGTGTGCTGCTTGCCTGCTTCCTGGCTGCGGTTGCTGATGGCGATGAGCAGCATCAGCATCAGCATCAGCATCAGCAGGAGCTTCAAAGCTGCCGTGCAGGAAGGTGGCCTCATTGCAACTGTCACGCAGCAGCCAGTCATATTGCAACAGGTTGGCGCGCATTGGCATGTCATCATTTGACGTTGTGGACACCACATGGTGGGTGATGTGCTGACACCTGCTGTTGCAGTGTCGGCTGAACAGGTTGTGCAGTACACCTGGATGCCCTGCGGGTTCATGTTTCTGCAGTGTCCTGTTTGGCTGCAACCACTGTTGCTGCCATGGCTGAGCCCCTGTCGTACTGCTGCCTGCAGGGGGACAAGTTTCTCGACAGCCTGGATGACATTGCGGTCGATAGCGTGGTGCTGCTGGACGGCATGCACATCTGGGGACCCGCCAAGGCCGCAGGCCTCACAGCGCTCAAGCTGTGGGTGGCGGACTGGCTGCAGCAGTACGAGCTGACAGTGGCCATCACAGCCAGCGCGGCAACGCCAACCAGCAACAAGGTACGCGGCGTGGTTTGGGGTTGTGTTTGGTACTGCAAAAAAGCGCATGCAGGGCAGGTAAGGCAGGTGAGTGTGTGGCATGCTATGCTGTGGCTGCGCTCGCAAGATGTCAGCTGGCTACGCTTCGAGCACAGCAGCGTAAACCACCTGTAGCGGCGGCAGCAGCATAAGGCTGCTCGAATGGTATGCATGTTGACCAGGGCGTTGCCAGCTGACTCTGCCGCTTACAGCGGAGCCTGCACGGTGCCAGACCTCCTGCAAGCGGTATGATGTTGGCGCGTGACAATCAGCCACTGCTGCTGCGATTGTGGCAGCTGTGGTGTTGATGTGGCAAGTGCAGGTGCTGACTGTGTGGTGGCAGCTGGGTGCACATGCACCAACCAACCACACACAATGGCACGCACTTGTCAGTTACACGTCAGTGGCGAGCTGTTTTTGCAGGCCTAGCATCAGGAAGGATTGCGGTCAAGCCATTTCATGCCGCTCAACACAGCATTAGATAGGATGCAACTTGACTCACGTCGTGCTGCTGCACTGTGTGTGCAGGTGTTCCTGTGCTTCAAGATGCTGCTCACTCAAGGCAGCAGCGCCACGCAGGTCAACGGCTGCCTGATATATGTGTTCAACATTCAGGGCTTCATCACCCACATAGTGGTGTACAGGTGTGTGTGCTGCCCTGCCGTGCGTTGACACTGCCAATGTTTTTTGGGCAGCTGTTTTGGCTGCGCTACTTGGCGCCCTTCCCATAGCATGCCAGTTCATGTACATGTTGCATCTTACAGCTGCTGGGTGCAAACATGGCACTTGCATGTCATGTCAGAGAACATTGCTTCAATTAGCAGGCTGCGTGTGCTGAGCCACAGCTTGTATCAGCAGCACACTGCTGCTTAGACAGTGCTGATTGCTTACTAGATGGTGGTTGTTGATGCTGATGCATCAGCTGTGTTTTCTGTTCTCTTGACAGGAATGGCACCCCGAAGGAGATGGCAGAGAAGTTCATAGGAGGCAGTACCATGGCAGGGCCGGACTGGCACGGCCCATTGCCAAAGGAGATGCCATCATGGCAGCTACAACGCAGCGCAGAAGGCATCCGTTAGAAATCAGCAGCGCGGCAATCGCAGTGATTGCTGTGTGACGCAACATGACATTGGACGTACAATATGCCAGGCTGTTACAAGCAGCACTTTGTGTTGTTTGTTAGGAGATCTGAGCTCTGGTATACAATTGCGTCTACATCGAAATGCAGCACACTTGGTTGCTCGCTTGTGTGCCGATCTGCAAGACCGAGCAGCAAGACAAGCAGCAGAAGACAAGGACAGCGCTGCCGCTAAAACAATGTCCTTGAAAGAGTATAGTGCGCTTCCGAAGCACGACAGAGGGGCGGCAGGGCAGCTGCAGCGCGTACTTAACTTCCTAGGACGCAACCCAGTGCAGAAGACCGACAAACCTGTCCGAATAGGCGTCCTGGGAGCATCTCAGGTCCGTTTTACAGCATTCAACGCTCATATCATTGCATGGTGAAGGGGCCTCTGCAGCAGAGTGGCCGCATGCAGCAACTATTACCATCTCTGGCACTGCTGCTGGCACTGATGGGCTGCACTATGCACTGTACGCTGCCAGAAAAGCAGCCTGAGCTGACGAGCATGCCCCGTGACTCTGCATTGCTGCCATGACCTTCACCCAGGTTGCCACGTACGCACTGATCTGGCCCGCCAAGCGCATTGCAGAAGTGGAGGTAGCAGCAGTGGCAGCTAGAGACCGTAAGCGAGCAGCAGACTACGCCAAGAAGCACGGGTGAGCAGGCAAAGACTCCCAGGAGCGCATGGCAGCCGGACCTATCTGCGGCATGAGCAGTAGCAGGGGCAGCGCGTGCACATGCACTCACAAGTACTACCCACAGTGATTGTGCAATGAATGTTGGCAACGGCCTGTGCTCCATGGATGGCCTGCAAAGTTCAGGCCACCCCTGCAGCGCCGCCTGCATTCGACCATTGAGCCCCATGCCCAACTAACCAAGCACGTTAATCCCAGCAAGAGGGGCCATGTACAGGGCAGCCACTTCCAACGCTCCAGCGGTAAGCTTCCTGGGCCAGATGCGGCCAAGCCTTGATGACAAAAGCACTTGCACGTATGCTCAAGCTGCCGCTTGCTGGGCGGCAACCGCGCCATGCCCTGCCGTGCAGCATCCCTGTGGCGTACGGCTCGTACCAACAGCTGGTGGACGACCCCAGCCTGACAGCCATCTACGTGGCCACACCAAATGGGCTGCATGGCGACTGGGCAGAGGCAGCTCTGCGGGCAGGGCGCTGCAGCTGCGCAATGATGGAGGGTGCATGCACCACACCATTGACGGGGGTACAGTCGCCATGCTTGTGTGTGGCTTATGGGTATTGGACCCGCTCGCAGCAGCTGCCGACTTTGGATGTGCCGGCGCTGACGCCACTGTCACATATGCGCCTGCCGGCTACGTCTCTGCACTGCTGGTGTATTGAACTGTGTTCCCTTTGGTGTCCTGCTGCAGGCAAGCATGTGCTGTGTGAGAAGCCCTTCACTGCCAATGCAGAGGAGGCAAGGTGAGGCCGTGCTGCTGCAGCCAAGCATCATTGTTCACCAGTTTCACAAGACCAGGGAAGCAGCAGCAGTACAGGTTTGCAGCCACTGTGTGGACACTGCGTGACTCACACGCGCAATGATGCGCAAGCAGTGCAGATGATCTCTGGCAGCAGCATACCCCATGTTGCCACTTTGTATACATTTCAGGGGGTGCTGTTGGTACATTGCTGTTGCTGCTGCATGCGCAAGTAGCCCGCCCTGGATCAGGCGGTAAACAAGTATATCTGCAGTGCTACCTGTCGCCCTGCTGCTGCTGCTGCTGCTCTGCTGCGCTCCTCACCTTTGTCTCAGCCTGTGGTGGCACCTTAGTGAAGGGCCAGTAACGTCTCTCATGTCGCACATGCCGCCGCCGCGCTGCTGCTGCTGCGTGTGGGACTAATCAATACCCTGGGGCCGCCGCTGCCTCCCCATCAGGTCTGTGCAGTCTGCTGCTGCCAAGCGCAAGCTGCTGTGCCGGGAAGCCTTCCACTACAAGGAGCACCCAGCAAACAAGGCAGTGGCAGAGCTGCTACAGGTTGGCATGCCTGGCAGCTGCAGCCGCTGTTGAACATTAGTAGGCACGCCATGTGACAAGCCCATGGCGTGGCAAGTACGCAGCATGTGGCATGCTCTTCTTGGCGTTACTGCTTCCAGCACTTTGACAATTTGCACCAGCCTTCCACAGCACGTGGGTACTGACCATGACGTAAAGTCATGGTCAGCCGCACGTGCTGGGGGAGGGTTGGCGGATCATCAAACACTGTGGACACCGAAAGTGTCGTATATTGCTATAAGCAGAGCCTTCACCCCTCTGTCGATGACGCTACCGCTGCTGCTACTGTTGCTGCTGCTGCTGCTGCTGCTGCTGCTGCTGCCGCCGCCTGCTGCGCTGGTCAGTCTGGCGCCATAGGCCAGCTGAAGCAGCTGGCAGTGCAGGTGCTGATTCCTGCCTGGGCATTTCTAAGGATGACATACGCTTCCAGGCAAGGCTGGCAGGTGCGCCAGGCTTGAACCAGTTCACATTGGCATGAGGGAGTGTTCGACTCAGCAGCAGCCGCAGGCGCGATGCGCATGTGTTTGCGTATGCATATACCAGCAATCCCATAAGTACCAGGCGTATGGCATCAGGATCTGCACAGTGTGTTGCTGGTCGCGCAACCAATTCTACACAGGTCAGAGAAGTTTGTGGTACAGTAGCTGCATTGCCAACCTTTATGCCACTGTGTTGCTTATTGCTGGCGCTGCTGCTACTGCTAGCATGCTGCTGATGCCGATGACACGCACCTGCCGGCACCTGCCTATTCCTGCAAATGTGTCGCCAGGTGGCACCATGATGGACGCTGGCTGCTACTGTGCGCACACACTGCGCTTCTTCCCTGGTTGCTCCAGGCCCCTCGTCACCTCAGCAACAGCAGGCAAGGCGTGCTACAGGCGGCAGCGGCAGGTCCAGGCTATGTGCCTGACACATGCCGGCTTGTCAGCAACCCAAGCTCAGCCTGCTCCTGTGCTGCAAAACCTTAGGACTACTGCCCCATGCATTTCAGCCTTTCATGGCACATGACGACAATTACAGGCCGGCAGGCCGGCTGCTTGCTTGTGACGCATGCGCTGTATGGAGCCAGCCTTGCCAGCATATGTGATGCAGGGACGAACCTCGCTTGTCCGACATGCAAACGACAAAGAAGCTGCACTGTGTGCTGCATCCGGCTAAGCTGCATGACAGTATCCACCTTCTCTGCTTGCAGGCAACCTGATGGACGCGGGCGCAGTGGATGGGCGCATGCAGGCATCACTCAGCTACCCGGCAGGCAGCTGCGGCAGCTCGGGCGTGCTGGGCGCTGCTGCTGTGGGCCACCTGGAGGCCGACCTGCGACACAAGGGGCTGTGGCCCCGCACCCGCTTCATCGCAACAGGCACACAGTGAGCTGCATGTTTGGAGCAGCACGAGCTGCTGCTCAGCCTGTGCCTGGCGTGTCAAGAGGTGTGCCTTTTGCAAGAGGTGTGCTGTTTGCCTGTGTGATCATGCAGTGGGCGCCGCTGAGCCTGGCCTAGGGCGCACTGAGTTGTGCAAGGGGGATGCTTCAATGTCTTCTGTGCCGTCGAGCGTTCATCTGCTGCTGCTGCTGCTGCTGCTGCTGCTGGCTGCAGCTGCCTCTTTGGCTTACACTTCTTGCAGTGCTGCAGCTTGGATGGCTCGACTGCTCGTGCAGTGCAGGGCTAGCAAGGATGTGAACACCTCTACAGTGCCCTGTGTGGGGCTCTTGTACACCAGTCCTGTTTCTGCTTGCTGCTTGGCCCATCATGGCACTTGGAGATGAACCCGCCTTCACTTCATCCCTGACACCTCTTCGGAACCTCCCTGCATCAGCACTGCTACTTGTTCGCTTGGCAAGTGGATGTGTTGCTGATGAGTGGAATCACATGTTTCCTTGCCGTACTGCAGGGGCCGGCTGGAGATCAACAACTTCATCCTGCCCGCCATGGGCCACAGCATCAGCGTCACCAGCACCCTGGCGCAGCCAAACAGCCCTGACGGCAAGTCCGACAGCCTGGGCGACGGCCTGCGGGAGAAGCGACATAGCATAGAGGTGTACGGAAGCGGGGAGAGCAACTACTACTACCAGGTTAGGGAGCGCGGGCACAAGTATGCGACAGCAGCATCAATCAGGCAGGTCAGGCAGGACAGTGCGCTGGATGGCACGTAACATCAGCGTTGCTTTGAGGTTGCAGGTGCCCCGCAGCGGCTGGGACGACCATCCAGCACCTGCATTGGGTGCGTCACAACTTAACACAGTGGCGGTGCATTGTGGGAGAATGGGGCGGAGGCGTCGAGCAAGGTATTGGGACACCAGCAGCAGGCCGCAGGAGGCATCGGCCTCCAGCTTCCCTTGGCTGCCCAAAGCACGACCTGACCTGGCCTCTGCTGCTTGCTGCCCTCGCTTGCTGCGTCACTGTGCCGCTGCTGCTGCCAGCTGACGAGGTTCATCACCGACCTGCAGGTGCTGGAAGACAGCACGCACCAAAAGAGTGAGCTGCTTCATCCTCCAACAAAGCTGCTCGTAGCGCAGCTGTATCCCATGCTAGGCTTGTGCTAGGCTTTTGTGTCCGCGGCTGCCCCTCGCAAAATGTATGCGTCGCTGGCGAGCATGGATCTTGTGCACGGCTTGTCACGCACCAGCTGCTGACTTGATTGCCCCGGTTTGGCACTGCTACTGCGTGTGCTGTTGCTGCCTCAGGGCCAAGCGTGCAGTGCGGCGGGCTATGGATGATGACGCGCGTGATGCCATTGACAACATGACCCTGATCGACAGCATCTACACAGCCGCAGGCCTCCCGCTGCGCCAACCCACGCACGCACATGCAGTTGTGCAGTCAGCAAACAAGGGCAGGAAGTGAGAGAGCAGTGATCTATTTGTTGGTTGGTGAGAGGGTTGGTAGCTGGCAGCATACCGGCTGGCTCCGTAAACGCACTGCACTTGACAACTGCTGTCAATGGTAATTTTGGATGCATGTTTGTGGGTTGCTTGATGCCTGACGTCGTGTAGTGGGTGCAGGAGTGGGATTCTTTCCAGCTGTTTCTGCATTTTTACCTTTTGGAGGCATGCATCTTGTTTGCCTAATGCATGGTACTTGGCCGTTGCGGCTGAGTGCAAACTGCAGTGCAGAACCCCCTTCCATACAGCAATGCTGAGAAAGTTGTCAGCAATTGTCTGCTGATCCTTGCGCACTCAGTATCCTTGCTGGGCTGACATGTCGGTCTGTTTTAGTTGCTGGCAGCAGTGTGAAAGAGCTGCAAGCATGTGCAGTGTGTACAGCGTGTGGGTGGAGAGGCGGAGGGTATGTCTCGGGAGGCCACAGGCCTAACATCAGGAAGATTTGCATTTGATTGTCAGTCGGGACCTTGGCATCTGCTCAGCCTTACACTGTCACCAGGCCTGCTGTGGTAGTGGTGGTGGCAAGCATGCCCCTTTCTGTGGATCATTTTTTTGCGGGCCACCTGCTGCTGCAGCCTGGCAAGCATGGGCTTGGCGCATTGCAAGCATGCTATGCACCATCATTGGATGCACACTGGACGTGGGCTGATGAAGGGGTATGATTACAGTTTGTGCAGAGGTGAGCGTATCTTGTGCGGTCGTTGTATTGCCTTCCCTCTTGGAGCTGGGTCGCTAATGTAAGCAGGAGCTACCAGTGGCCGGTGTGAAGGTGTAAGGGCAAAGGTGTGCTGACACATCATCATCGAAGGCAACCCCAAATCCCGTGTGCCGGCACTGCCACATTCGCTGTAGTAGAAAATTTCAACTGTCAGGCAACGCATCCTCAATGTTTTCCAAACTCCAGCAAGCTGCGCAGGCTTCGCGACCGCGGGTTTGGCCTTGGTGCCTGCACTCGCTACAGCACATCATATATGAGAGGACACGGTACTAGCATGCAGTACACTGGCAGCCCATCCACCCCCCCGCATATGTGCTTCCTTCCGCATTAAATGAAGTTACTTATGGCCTGCTCTCGTTGTGCAGAGGTGCCCTGTTCAGCTCAGCGAAACCGCCTGCCGCCGCCGGGCCGTCGTTTACCTGTGTGCGTGCATGTTCTGTCAAACACCAGGCTGCCCCAGCCTGGCCAACTATGTTGCAGTTGTGTTGCTAGCACAGTAATCGGCCATCTTGTCCAACATTTGAGCAGTTGCACGGCGCGTAAAGGCACTACGGTGGCAAGGCGCCGCCATGCAAAGTTTGTCACAGGCAGCAAGGCATGCAAGATGCTGTCTGCTTTTCACACATCGCCGGCATGTGCTGGCAAAAGGCAGCCACAAAGTTCATGCAGCCTGTACAGTACTCATTGGCTCCGCATGATCATAAGTGCTTTTGCTCACAACACAGTATGGGCACACCGATAGTTAAGATTGAGGACTCATGAATCATGAGTCATGACGATTGTGGATTTTCTTTCGGTGTGCCCTGGCTGAGGCATGGGCCTGAGCTAGAAGCAGCCTTCAAGGCATGATTGCAGCACCGCCACAGCAACCACCAGCTGCACACGCGTGTTCATGCTGCAGGTTAAGCTGACGTATACCATTTTACCAATTTACCAAAGTAGGGCCACTGGCCCACCCGCAAAGGAGCCAAACAAGGCTCATGGGGTATACAGCCCCAACCTTTGCCTTGATCTGTTTGCGCTGCTGCTTTGGTGACAGCAACTACATGATGAGTAAAACCTCCAGAATAAGTCATGGTGCTAGCCACTGCTTCATGGGCTGGTGCTGCTGCTGGTGCTGCTGACATGTATGTCCTCATACTGGGGCACCACGTGCTGATCCTGCATCTGCTGCTGCTCTGCTGCTGGCGGCATCTTCAGCTTGCATGGCAAAGCTGCAAAAGCTCCAGCAGCAGCCATCTTCCGCGCATGCAGCACCCCCTGGCTCATGAGCTGCTGCACCGCTGCCTTGCTGTTGCCCGCCAAGCTGATGCAGCGAGCCAGGCTGCCAGCGCTCAGCAACTGCGTGCCGCACGCAAAGGGGTCAAAGAGCAGCAGGGGGGATCTCCCTGCAGGCTTTAGGTACCTGCAGCGCCTGTTGCGACAGTGAATGCACAGAGCCAAACGGGGGAGTTCCTCATGTAAGTGGAACGCCTACGACTGTACTTCCACAGCAGCACGGTGCCTCTATTTGGACACGGGGCTCACACAGACATAGGCAGTCAGTGCACATGCTTGCTTGCCTTTTCATGCTAGAGTGCTGCTGCTTCTTCACATGCTGCCCCTGCAAGTATGCTTGAACAACTGCTGTGCAGACTTGGTGCCGGGCAGCGCCAGCAACAGCGCACACAAGCCAAGATGTCCGGCAGGTGACGGTGCAATGGCAGCTGATTGCGCGTCGCACCTTGTCAAGATGTACAGCAGGCTGCCGTCCACGCATGCCCTGCCCCTCCAGCTAGCAGCCAGGCGCCAGTCCAGTATGAACGGCAGGTGCGCCGAGGCAAGCGCAGTAGCCACCAGATCATCATGGTCCTGATGGTGCGCCGCGAGTGCATTTGCACTTCAGATGCTACGAATGCTGCTGTGCCTCTGCAGGCATGCGCTTGTGGCAGGTGCGAGTGTGTGCAAGACACACAGAGAACCAGCCACCAGATGGCATGAGCAAGCAGCGACATGGACAGAGCGAGTCCATATCTCTGGTAGCCTATTCACACTTGAGGAGGTAGTCACAGCGCTGTGTTTCCTACCGCTGTGCCATAGTCCCTTGGGTTCCTGTCAAGAAGATCCAGTGTTTGTCATTTGGTTTGTACTGCTTTTGCTACTACTTTCAGGCAGATGCAGCCTGACAGTAGAGTGTGTCGTGCATGTTTTGCAGCAGCATACTGCCACATGCATGCGCAGATGCTGTGTGCAGGATCTGTTCGCTGCCAGCATGATGTCTCTGGGCGCACACCTTGAACTCGCTCACTACTTGCCGCTGCAGGAAGGGCAGCGTTGTCAGCACAACTTGCACGCGGCCGTTGCTGCAGCGCTGCACTGCATCGGCAGGCAGCAGCTCATCCAGCCACTGCCTCACGATGCCGCCCCACACCCCCTGCAAGAGCAGCAGCACAGCGAGCAACGGACGCGCGCAGAGCCGACAGCAGCAGCTCCAGCTCAGCCACTGCGTCACATGCTGCCCTCAGGCCCCTGCAAGCACAGCACCGCGCATTGCCAGCTAGCAACATGCAGCGCTTAGCGCTGACGATACTCCAGCAGCTCCTGCAGCTACGGCACCACGACGGCCACATACCATACAGGCCAGTGACCTTTGCTGCCCTGCAGGGGGCCCAGCTGTGCAACGTACAGCAGCTGCATCGTTGCAGTTTCTGCCATTGTGTTTACTGCAAGTGGCCACTGTTGCTTGCCACCAGCATCGTGCTGGTCGTTCGCAGTAGCTGATGTGGTATCTGCATTTGCCTGCAGGACAGCGCCTGCCGCAGCGGTTCCTGTTGCCTTGCACATGCAGTTACGCATGACGGCCATCACCCACCATCAGGCCCAGTGGTCGCTTGAAGACCCCGTGCTCAACGCACAGCTCATAGGCTCTGTCAAGCGCCAGCTGAGGATGCACGCCGCATGCAGCCAGCACACTCAGCAATGCACCAGCACTGGAGCCTACCATAGCACACTGTGCCAGGTCGTATGTTTCCTGCAAGTGCTGCAAAATGCCTGCACAAACACGCAGTTGCCAGGTGCCTGAGGTTTGGCTTGGTTCAGCAACAACTCTCCCAGAGAAGAGAAGGAGTGCAGGTGACCAGCCGTGCAAGGATACTTGGGCCAGCATGCAAGCAGCAGCGCCTCACGGATCGCCTGTTGTGCTGTAGGCACAGCAGCAGGCAGAAACTTCCTGGAAGGTTGCACACCATCACCACTGCTGCCTGACTCTGAGAGTCAGATGAGCTCACCAAGTTGCCAGAAGAACATGATGCCATATCCTGGCCAGCTGATGATCGCCTTGGGAGGCGTTGGTAGACTGGTGGACATGACTGCTGTTGTCCAGCCTGAAGCTCTAACAGGGCTTCATACCCAAGATTGCACGGGCATTACAAGGCCTGTTGCAGATTATTGAAGGTATAGTAGTAGATTCCTCGTGACTACAGCGCCAGGAAGTTCAGGGCGCACCAGCTCGAACGCCTACTGGTGCTCAAGTGCTCGTCGATGCCAGCTGCGACGCTGATGCTGCATGCAGCAGAGCGTTTGATGCCTGTATAAGCCTGTATTGAATTAGTAACATTCTGTAACAGTGCCATAAATAATTAGTTGCTGTTGCTGGGGTTGGTGCCTTCCCTCGTTTCCTTCTGTCGCAGCCATGCCACCTGTTACAAGACCTCGGTGGCTTCCAATAAATTGTGAGAGCCACAACTTGTTGGCTGCGCGTCAACATCTGAGGTCAACATGTCCAAGGTTGCCAGGGTGACACCACCACCACACAGCCGCTGCAGCAACCGTGAGAGTTGCAGGAAAGCACACACAGTACGCACAGTGTGGCGTGGGTAGCCTCACACGGCTACAATGGGGCCCCTGTCATGATGGCTGACATGCATGGCGTGCTGCAGCAACCATGCATCAAGGCAACCATCCACCAAACGCAACAGGCATTCTGCCAGACACACCCAACACTGCGCACAACACGCTGCCAAGTTGCTATGACCAAGCAGAACCTTATTAAAGCAGAGGAAAGTACAGTACAGCTGCTAACACCAGGCAGAAATCCTTGCTGCAGGTGCCATGGCATGGCGATGTACCTCCGACCAACACAACAAGGAAGGAGATAGGCAACCACCAGCGAGTGAACTTGACAACCTGCAGGCAATTATGACAAACTTCACCTACCAAGTCCAGTGCAACCGTTGCAGTGGAAACGAGCAGCCAAGACCATGATAGCAACGCTGCACCCACACGTGCGGTGGGCACGTTTGTAAAAAACACCACCAAAACATGAACACCAGTTGTGAAAGGACGCAGCACTGCATGTAAAACTTTACAACCATGTTGAACGTAGGTCGGCTCAATTGCCTGCTTGTCGGTGACATCACACTGGGTGATCAATGGCACTACTTCCCCCCTGCAATATGTGCTGTTCAGCCCCAACAAAGGGGACACCATCAACAGCATCAGTCAAGTTCTGGCACACTGTGCGGACGGACTGCAAAAGTCCAGCGCATGCAGAGAACTTGACATGTTGTGACTGTTGTGCTCGCAAAGCAGCATGTGGATCAGCCGCCCTCAAGCAACACCCCCCAAGCCCCCAACCGCCAAACACTTGACTCAGGCAAACTGCAGCTGTGCTGCAGCTTGTGCCAGGCACATGAGGATCAACTGACAGCAAAGCTGTCGCTTGAATTTCCGTCACAAGTTGCTCAATAGTATGCACAGTTTGCTTGATGGTTGCATCACAGTGAGGGCAGGACATATCCTCATGCACACTCCCAACCGCCGTACATCACAGCTGCCTACGGTGTGCCGTGGCTGCTGCTGCTATTGTTGGTGCCCTTGTAGGATCTGGATGTCCCTGTGATACCAGGGTATGCTTGACATGTTGGGATTGTGGCTCAAAACACACCGACTGCAATAATCCAGGAGAGCTGGCAGCCGTACCACCTCACCTCTACCCTGCTGCTGCCAGCAGGTCCAGCCTTTTGTAACGCCACAGGTTGGGATCACAAGACTCGCACAGAGCTGCTTCCTTTGTCTGCAGTATCAGATGACGCACACACAAACTTGCAAAACACATGGCACGCATGTCGCGTGCACACTGCAGCACCTCCCATGCTCAGACAACACCGCTGAAACACACGCCACCCATAGCATGCTGAAGCACGCTGCTTGCTGGGCAAGCACCATCCAGCAACGTCACACACGGCTGCGGCACAACATCGACTTATTCTGGGCATTGATTTGCGGACAGCGGCGGCGCTGCTGCACGTCACTGCTGCTGCTGCTGCTGCTGCTGGCCATCTCCAGAAAGTAGAAGGCTTACATTAGGAACCGCGCTGCAGCACCGCAGCCACACTGCTGCTAACCTCAATCTATGCAGGGCTGCTTGCGCGTGCACGCTTCTGCGGCCCACTGCCGGGAGCTCCCCAGGCCGTGCTAGCTGGGCTCGCCCCTCCCCTCATGGGCGAGTCGTGACTCACACTGAGATCTGTGATCGCCACCGCCGCCGCATCCCCCAACTTGCGCTTGGCAACTAGTGCCGCACCAGAGACCAGGCCAGCTGCCGCCGCTGCCGCCGCTGCCTTGGCCCCTGCAGCAGCGTTGGCCAGCTCAGCAGCGACGGCGCCTGGGCTGGTGCCCCTCCCTTCCCTTGGGCCTCCTGTGCCGCCGACTGAGTTGCGCTGCTGCCACGGCCCGCCGCCGCCACCCCGCTCCCTGCAGTCCCTTCCATCTGCTTGCTCCCCGCTGCCCCACCTGCCTCCAGCGCCACCGCCAGAAGACGAGTGACTCCGGCCCCGCGACACCCCGCCCTCATCGTCATCACTCCCCCGCCACCTGTCATCAATCCCAACAGCACTGCCACCTGGCGCCCCTGCTGCTGCTGCTGCTGCTGCTGCTGCATGGCTGCGTCCTGCAGGACCCTCAGGCGCATCAAACGACTCCGAAGCACCCGACACCAGTATGCCACTGGACAGCCGCCGGCCAGGGCCCACGCCTGCCCCCAGCTGCACAAAGCGGTGCTTGCCGCCGCCTCCGTTGCCGCCGCCGCCGGTCGGCTGCGCCTCTGCAAGCTTGCGGGCTGCTGGCACGTTTGCCAGCCGCGTGTGCGCAGCAGCGCCATCCTTGGGCGGCCAGTCGTACCTGCCTCCTGCCTTGCCCTTCTCGACTTCCGTGCCGGGCTCCAGCTGCACTGGGGCTGCGCCTGCGCAAGCAGCACCATCACCTGCTGCTGCTGCTGCTGCAGAAGGTGGGGGCCCGGGCGGGGGCGCAGGGATGGGTATGTGCAAGCTGTGCGGCTGGTGCCCGCCCGCAGCCAACCTGCCCCTGCCCCTGCCGCGCGCAGGGTATGCGCCCATCCTGCCTCCGCCTCTGCTGCCGTTCGCCCTGTTGGAGTCCAGCGCCAGGGTGCCGTTGGGGCAGCAGGCTTCTGGGCCGCCGCGTGCATGCAGCGCCGCTGCAGCTCCCTCGCCCGCCGCTGCTGCTGCGGGTGCAGCTGCATCACCCCCAGCAGCAGCAGCAGCGGCTGCAGAAGGGTCGCTGCCGGCGCTCGCCAGCTGCTGCGGGTGCGGCTCTCCGTCCGTCCTTTGCTGCTCGTCTCCGGCCCTGCCGTTGGTGCCGCCCTCGTGCTGCTGCCTGTCTGCCTCCATGCAGTCATGGTGGTCATGCTCCCTCTCGTGTGACGCATCCCTGCTGCCAGGCTCCCTGTAAGCCGGGTTGTGCGCGTCTGGATACTGCAGCCGCCCAGGCTGCCGCTGCTGGTACCCTGCCCTGCCACCCCTGCCGCTGTCGTAAGCCCTGCCGCAGTCGTAGCCCCTGCCGCCGCGCCCGCGCTGGTAGTGCGGCTGGTAGCTGCCGGCTGCCGCCGCTGCGCCGGGGTCGCTGCTGCGCCGCATGGAAGACATGTCGTACTCGCCGCCGCCCCGCCGCACAAACGGGGTGCGGCCGCCACGCCCTCGCGGGCCCCCATTGACGCCAGCACCGTAACCGCCACGGCCTTGTGCATGGTAATCCCCAGCGCCCTGCCTGTTGTGGTGCTGCTGCTGCGGGTACTGGCTGTGGTGGTGGTGGCCCCTGCTGCCGCCGCTGCGCGAGTGGTAGGCGCCGTCCTTGCCCCTGCCGCCGCTGTGGCTGCGGCTGGCACGCCTGCCCCTGCTGCGGCTGCGGCTGCGGCTGCTGCGCTCGCGCGAGTACTCCCTGCCCCTGCTGCGGCTGCGCGTGGCGTAGCTGCAGCTGCGCCCCCTGCTGCGGCTGCGCGTGGGGCCCCTGCTGCGGCTCCTGCTGCGCAGCGAGTAGCTGCTGCTGCGGCGCCTGTCCCTGCTGCCGCTGCGGCCCCTGCCGCGGCTGCGGCTGTCCTTGCTGAGCCTGCGGCTGCGGCTGCGGCGGCGGCGCTCGCTGGGGCTCCTGCTGCGGTCCATGCTGCTGCTGTGTGCCCTGCTCCTGCTGTCCCTGCGCGCCCCGCTGCGGCTGCGGCTGCTGCGAGCAGGGCTGCCGGGGTGCGAGGGTGGGTGGGGGATGGGCTCCCGGCCCCGCCTCAGCAGAGGCTTGGCGCCAGGCTGCTGGTGCAGGTGCTGGCCTGGTGCTGCTGCTGTGGGTGACAGCGGCTGCTGCCTCGTGCCGCCACCCCTGCAGGACAGCAGCACAACACGTGCGACAGGCCAGAGGACAAGGTGAGCACAGCTGGCGCAAGGTTCGGTCTCACGCTGCAAGATGAGTCCACCTGCTGGCACCAGCAGGTGCAGGTGTCCTCATCAGCATGCGTGCTGCACGCACACGTGTTTGGCTGCAAACACGAGCACGCGTGCGCACACATGCACATGCACGCACAGGAGCAGATGCCCGCATGCCCGTCAAGCGTACTGTCTGGTGTGCAGCTGCCGACCAGTTATTTGGCAGTCACACGCTGATCAGGTACTCGAGGCGAACGACACTGCCACCTGCCGGCCTTGCCAGCTGCATCGAGCAGATGGCAGCACCGACATCATGCATCAAGCACATGTCAGGAAGCCAACCAACTGCTGATGCTGATGCTGTCGACTGGGCTGCATCACGTTGCACTACTGATGGTCCCACTTCTGCATCAACACATGTGCCCCATCAAGGTCAATGGTGGACTAGTCAAGCCACTCACCCTGCAGCACCACCATCAGTCCTGACACCTTGCTGCTGCTGATGATGGTGTTCTTCCTCAGCCCCCTCACTGTGTGCGTGGTCCTCCTCGTCATCATCATCATCTGCTTCCAGATCCGCCGCTGCTGCTGTATCCTCGTCATCGCCGTCCCCAAAGTCTAGCACATCGTCTCCTTCAGGGTAGCTGAAGATGCGAGTAACAAGCACAGGAGGGGAGGGCGCCGCTGCTGCTGCTTCAGGCACTGCTGCTGCAGCGCCTGGCACTGCGGCTGCAGCAGGTGCAGGCAGATTGGCTGGCTGCGCAGTCACCGCTGCAGCAGGCGCTGCATTGCCTGCAGCTGGCGGCTGTGCAGCAATGCCTGCAGGGCTAACAGCTGCTGACTGGGCTGCAGGAACCAAAGCAGGGGCCGCTGCAGCAGAGCTGTGTTGCTGTGTGCACTGTGCTGCTGCCTCGCCTGCTGTGCAGACAGCCGCTGCTGCTGTTGCCGCTGCTGCTGCTGCTCTTCTGCTTGCTGAGTCACTACCTTGGCTGCATCTTTTTGTTGCCGCAGCTGCTCCTGCCGCCGCCCTTCAAGCTGCTGCTGCTGCTCTTGCTCCTGCTGTTGCTGCTCTTGCTGCTGCCGGTGCTGCTGCTGCAGCAGCATCGCCCTGTGGTGCTCTCCCTGATCGAGCTGCTGGGCATGCCGCTGGTCAATATCCATTGGCGAGCGACACTCCCGGCTGTCACAGTGTCCACCTGCAGCGGCTTGCTGCTTCCTGCCATCCTTGTCATGATCCTTGTGCAGAAGCTGCAGCTCCTGCTGCTGCTGCTGCTGCTGCTGCTGCTGTGCAGAGCCTACTGCCGGCCTGCTGTTGCTGCCCAGCTGGCCTGCTACACCAGGCGACTCATCCAGCACTGCTGCTATACCTGCATGCAACAGCCGTGACACCTTCAAACGAGCAGCCCTAAAAGATCAGTTTCCACGCAGACAAGACAACGCATGCTCGCCAGCGCGCTTTGACGCTTGACCTCCCGCTCACCTGCTGCTGCAGAGCGCGGCAACACTGGTGCAGCCGTTGACGGGCCCACAAGCTGCCGCGTAAGCAAGCACGAAAAATGCTTACGTACTTCTTCCTGCAATGACGCGCAGTGACGGTGTCAGCACGGCGTTCGGAAGCCAGGCTGTCCTTGCTAGTGTGCCGACCGTCCCGCAGATCCACTCACAACCACTGCGCACCTTTGTCAGGCCCAGAAACTCATTTTTAAAGCCCTTGCAGCTCAGTTCAAGCTTGAACGCCGAGGCCGTGTGGGTGAAGTGGGCGTCCTCCAAGTACTGCAGCACGAGCCACCAGATGTGCTTCTCCTCGTACTCTGGCAGCACACAAGTGATGACAGCATCTGGGAGGGTTCTTGATGAAGCCATGTGCAGCTTTTGAACAGCGATCAGTCTTCATGGGACCAAGGTCTGTATGGTGTTCAGCCGCTAAATCCAGAAGCGATCCACAAAACATGTACTAATGAATGAAATGCACGGTCAGTTCGACACCGATCGTCGTCGGCGTTCGTCTCATTGTGACCGAAAAGGCACCATTCATGACAATCGCGGGCCCAGTAAGCTGACTGTCTCACCATCTTAAAGTTGTTATTAACGTTTCTGTTTTCTCGGTTCTGAATTTTGCACAGCTTTCTCAGCAAACATACACGTTGCACATGCGTGGCAGTGTTGCAGGCAGTAGCAGCACTCCCAATGGCACGTACACTACTCTAAGTGCGCCTCCTTTTGAACTTACATATGTCACCATTGAAGTATGATACCCTTAATGCAGCAGCAAGCCATGCTACATACGAGATTGTCTAGGCGCACCCTGTCCAGCAACAGTACCAGGCTACAACCAAAAGCCAAGGCCTGCAGCACAGCGGGTTGCTACAACCACAGTAGGGGCAGCGCAACGCAAAGGGCAGATGACAGTCACAATGTAGCAGTAGCTCAAGGGAGCTGCCAAGCAGCCAAGATTGCCAGCAGCACTAACCTAGGAGTCATTTGTGGGCGGCCATGGTTGCAAGCAGCTGCTCTTGCGCTGCTGCAGCTGCACTCGGTGAGTTGATGCAGGCATGCCAGTCAATACAATGATCCTGTGGTACTGTACACAATTTCCTAGGGCAAGCAACCCGTGAGCGGATGCCCAAGTGCTGATGGCCATTGAGGCAGCAGGGCATCTGGTCAATCCTTCAGCATGCACAGTGTTGATCACCACAGCAGCATGCGCTGCTCTGCAACATTCCAAGCGCAGTATACAACAGCTCCGTGCGCTTTGATGACATAATCATGTGCGCTGCACTGCACGCCATGCTGCGCCTGCTGTGCCTATCTGCTGGTGGTGCTGTCTGTGCTGCGTGTCAGGCACTTGCAGGACACGCGGCTGATCTGGTTGAGAGCAGGACTGCCAGCGAGGGCAACATCCCCAGTGAGCTGTCAGCTGCAGGTGCGCTGCCACTTTGTAAGAGCGCACAAGGTTGGCCGGAACCACTTGTTGAAGCAACAGGGAGGCTGTCAGGAATCTTGCAAACGTTCCACACATCAAGACCATGTAACCTTCCATCTCCTGGCGATCGTACACTCGTCCTGTTCAGCAGGCACAGTGCTGTTGTGTATGCAGCATTGCGTATATGAACCGGGGCTCACAGCTCCTCAGCACCTGACCTGACCCTGCAGCAGAGACGCATCTCGAGCCGCCAGCACATCACATGCGCAACTGCAGCCTTGCATGACACTGACAAGCACAGCCGTGGCAGGGTGAACCACCCACCATGCCCAACCCTGGTCTGCTGCATGCTGCAGGCGAGGCGGCTGCTCCTGCGCTCAGCAGCCTGATGGCGGGATCCAACAGGAAGCAGGTGGAGGGCTGCACCCGCAAGTGCGTGCCGACATGCATCAGGGGCGGAGAAGGTGGGCGGTCAGCAGCTTCGCCCCTGCATGCTGCTTCTGTGCTGTGCTGCGCTGTGTTGCATTGTCTTGTGGTGTTGTGCATGCCCGCAGCCGTGTCACAGAGCCAGCAACATTGCAGTGTGGCGCACTGCGCTGCGCTGCGCAGCGATGCTCACAAGGATCTGCAGCCCACAAAGTGGCCCTGTTGGTTCCTGCTCGACAAAGTGCATGGCAGCAATGCATGCAGTCGCACCTGCATTTTAAGACTCTCACACAGTGCTGCGCTGTTGTGAATGCTGGTGCTGGTGCATGCAGGTGCTCCTGGCTTGGGCCCTCTGTCACTCAGGAGGGAGATTGTAGTGTTCAAGGATGGGTTCAGGTCGCGGCAGTACTGCCTGTCGGAGTGTGCGCAGGTGTGCTCACTCAAGATCAACAAGGACAGCAGCAGCAGCAGCAGCAGCAGCAGCAGCAGCAGCAGCAGCAGCAGAAGCAGCAGAAGCAGCAGCAGTGGCAGGCAACAACAGCAGCAGCAGCACTTGAGTACAAGCACAGCCTCGCTTGGTGTGCCGTGAGGAGGCGGGGTAAGGGTGGGTGTCAGTGGACTGTGTTTACAACAGAGGCAGCATGACAAGGAATGTGTCCTCATACAAGGAGGAGTCCAGGAGCCATTCACAACCGTGTTTCACAAGATGTGATGTAACAAGCAGCAGCACTCTCTGGTGCAGAAGTGCACAGGGTTTTATGACGGGGTTGGTGGTATCAACAGCAAAGCAGAGTCACCTGTGATGTTTAGAGTCTTTGGGGGGTGCTTTCCACGCAGTGGTGTGGTTTGAATGGCAAAAATAAACGGCTGTGCATCATGTTCACTACCTTTCGGCTGAACGTTTTTTGTTCACACCTGCCCAGCGCCCCCAGGTCCATCACGAAAATTTTTAGCCCCATCAACATGTTTCCTCATCAGAGCAATTAAGTCTTGCTTGAGAGACCTGCCGCTTTAGCTCAGGAGCGTTGCCGCTGCCAGTGCAGTTTGTGGCGGCTGCCGTGAACATGCCGTAAGGATGGCTCCCAAGAAGCAATTTGGTGATGGGGACCTGTGCACTGAGCGCATGCGGGAAGCAGTCGGAGTGTGCAGGCAGCGCGGCATTGTAGGCAGGTGTGGAGCGCTGTCACGGTGCTCTGTCAGTCACTACGAAGCTTGTCACTTGGTGCATGCATGCTTTGTGGCTAAGCGCCCTGAAGCTGTTCCAGGTATAACGAGAGCCTGGTACACCGTGTGTTACCAAGAACCAAAACAATGGCAAAATCACGGTAAAGTATTCACCAATATAGCATCATGGTGGTATGCACAGAAGGCAAGCATGCACCTGCTGCCAGTGTCAGTCTCAAGCGCCCCCCTCCCCTGCACTACTTATAGCACCAACTGTTCAGTGTACGGCACGGAACGCCTGCTGGCTGGGTGCGCAGCAGTTATGCAAGCAGGAACCTAGACTAAAATATCTTACATACTTGAGCATGCTGCGCAGCCTCATGCCTTATCATCACCAATACAGAGGCAGGGCCACAGGCCCAGCCACTATACCAAAGACCATGAACAGCAGCTTCAAATCAGTGACACAGCAAGTGGCATCAAAACCGGTTGTGCAACACTAGCAAGGAAGAATGAACAAGTACAGCATTGCCACCAGAGCACCAGCTCAATTCAAGACAGTTGGGACTGCAGCACTGCTGTACATCGATATGACGCTAACCTCCGCACCCATACCAATGACGCTGCAACGGGACATGGCATTGGCATACGAAACGCCATTGTAAAGTGAAGCAAACTCTAATTGCTGAGCAACGGCAAACACGTCATTTGCAGCACAGTCAATCATTGCAAGATAAAACAACTCTGCAGCATTCAACAGGTACGAATGGGCAAGTGCCAGTAGCCGCTTCACACGAGATCTGACATCCAGCCGTCAGCAGATAAATGTACGACACTCCATGCATATACAGATCAGCTGTTGGAGCAGGCGGCAAGCCGCAAAGCGGCACAAAGTGATCCTCGACATTGGTCCAGCCATGCACATGCACACACAGAAGCGCTTCTGCGGAGACACCCCCAACTTGCAGCTCAGCTGCTGGCAGCAACAAATTAAAAGCAGTTGGTCCCATTGCAAACATGAAGAAAGTGAACCGATCCTGAAGGGCGTCAATAAAGTGGCAGGGGGCACTGCAGGCGGCATGCAATGCACTCATGCCACCTCAGCTGCAGCAGACACGGTACTGTGCGCCTAACACGCCGCGGCTGCAGGCACAACTGAACACTGTCCGCTTCATGGTGGTGATGCCCTGTGACGGTCGCAACACATCGCTGTGCGAGGCTAGCATATACAACCCAGCAGTAGACAGATGCTGAAGAAGGCTGCCTTGCATTGAAATTTGCAACAGTTAAACGGTTGCAACAGTTCAACGGAACAAGCCATAACGGCACAGAGTCAGCCCATGCGGGCAGCAGCCTGGGGCGCACCCCTTGTGCGTCAGGCTCACGGTTTGGCATTGTGAGCCCATGCAGGCTGCAAGCACCTTGCCTGCGCCGCCTTTAGTCCACAAACAGCTGCAGCCGTGACGTCAACAGGCTAGTGGTATGGCGTACTGTACAACAAACGTCAAACTCTTCTGGGTGTAGGTTGACACGACATCAAAGCAGGGCTGACAGACGCCAAGCATGAATGGCCCAAACTCACCGCTGATGCACATAGGGCCGCCGCCCTTAGCACCTGAGAGGGGAAAGACCGCAGTGCTGGTGCATCTGCACCTTATGCATTTGACCAAACTGAAAATTGCCACCGCTGTAACAGCCCCCAAAGGGCAAGGCCCGCTTCTTGCGGTCTAGATTAACAAACGGCATCATCGTATGATACACATGTGACATACAGACCACCACCGTGATCACCACTACCAGAACTGTAAACATCGCGGCCGTCATTGCGCTGCAGCCTGCTCTGCAAGCAACATCAACCCCCTTCCCCACCACCATCATCGAGCATCAACTACAGGCTTCGGCGGAGCTGTGCGAGTGTCCCTGTCGCCAGACTACACTCCACAGCCGATGCACTGCTAAGCAGCAATCGCGCACAAGCTCGCCAACTGCCATCACAGCGGCTTGGCCTGTGCTGCCGTCTGCTCTGAGATGAACTGCAGGACCACCTCTTGGCGTGGCCACATGCTGGGCGCGGGCAGTATGGCCCAGCTGTGCGGCATGTGGGGCTCCACATGGTGCCGCACAGCACCAGGCCCAACGCTGCAGCGCAGCCGCCCACAAAGCTGCACGGGCGCAGCAGCAGCAGCAGCAGCAGCAGCAGCAGCGGCGCAGCGGCAGCGGCAGCACCACGCATTGAGGCAATGGACGATGCAGGGCCAGACAGCACGGCCAATGCTCCTGCTGCTAGCAGCGGCGGCAGCAGGAACAAGAGAAACACAGCAGCACGCGCAGTGGCAGCGGTGGTGGCAGCAGCGTTTGAACAGTACCCAGCCAAGCCCAAGGGTGCAATGTGCCACCCGCTGCTGCATCGCGCCCAACCGACTGCCCACTAGTCGTGAACCCGTGTGAGGAAAGCCACGCCGCACCCCCCCCCCACCTGTTGATGTCTCGGCCCATCAGCTCAGCGCCGCCAGACAGCACCAGCCACGGGCCGTCCACCAGTCGCTCCAGGCTCTTCATGTTCAGCGGTGACACGTAGCTGCAGGGCAGCAGTGCTGTGTGGGCCACGTAGTGGTGCATGCCGCCACCCACAACTGAAATGGGCAGGTAGTCAAAGCTGCGCAAGAAGGAGCAGCAGCAGCAGCAGCTGCAGTGTGAGGTTGCACCCAAAAGAAGAAAACACCGCGCAACGCAAGCGCAGTCCAGCAAAAGGAGTTGCCACACAGCTGTGATTGGCACTGACCAGCAGGGCGCTGGAGCCTGCTGCGCCGTGTGACGACAGCTGGGGATTGTTGGCCCCGGACAAGCTGGCAGCCAGTTGGGGTGCTGGTGGCACTCAGTGCTCACCGTGCCTCATGCTGTGCCTTCCACTCCTCATCGTAGAAGCAAGCCTGCTCGCTGATGTCCATGGCTGGTGACACCAGCACCACAGCAGCAGGAGGCACAAAGCCGGCGGCAGCAGCAGCCGCCCTGCCAGCTGCACCTCGCAAGCGAGCATCAGCACCGATCTGCACCGTCATATCTGGCACCATGCTGCTGCTGCTGCGGGCATTTGCAACACCACTCTGCGCATTTGAGCAGTTGCTGCTGGCGCTGCTGCTGCTGCTGCTGCTGGACCGCCCAGCGGATCAGCACTGCTGTTGCTGCTGCTGTGGAGGTAAGTAATCCTGTTGGTGAGGCTGGTGAACAGCTCAGTAACAGCAGTCTCCACTTCTGCTGCTGCTTCTGCCAAGTCACAAGGCTCAGCTGCCTCCAGCTGCGCTGTCTGTGCCACGGCATCCTGAACCAGCTTGTCCACGCTGCTGCCACTGCTGGCGTCTCTGAGTGCTGCCAGGGCTGCCACCAGGATGTTGGCACCAGCCGAGTCAGCCACTGCAGGACGCGCAGCCGCAACAGTGAACTAGTAAACTAGTGGGACCGGCTGCCAGCGTGACCAATGCATCACCTGCAGGCTGCACGACAGAGCCGGGCCGACAGCAAGCTGCATGACTGAGCCCGCCTGGTGACAGGCAGGGTGGACAATGAATGATTGAATGAGCTACGCGTGGTGTGTTCAGACTCAACACCCGCGTAAGTTGAGGAAGGGGGTGTGCGTGACGACAAGGAGACCTTATGCGCCTCCACGCACCTACCATCCCAACCTGACCCTAGGGCCAAAGGGTGGGCAGCACCATGGCCGCATGAGGCGCTGGACGCTGGTGTGGCTGCATCAAGCGCACCTGGTACGATGCAGGCGCTGCTGGCCTGCCGCTGCAGCTGCTGGCACAGCCATGTGTAGCCAGCGGCAGCGTCCACCACAGCTGCCGGGAACTGGTGTTCCGGTGCCAGTGGGTACTCCATAGACAGCACCTGCACGCCCGACACTTGTCAATATTGAGGTTGCTGTCGTCATTTGACAAGCAGGCAATGGCTGCAGGCTGGGACTGTCCGACAACCCCTTGCACGCCAGCACCCCGCCTTCACGACAATGATTAACATGGTTTGCACCGCTGCGCATACCCATCAACATAACCAGGCAGCAGCAGTGGTGTGCACGCATGCACGCTCCGGACGTGTTGAAAAGGCAGCGCAGCCTCCTACCGCTGCATGCAAACCGCGGCCAGCCAGGCGCTGCATCCAGTGCTGGAAGGTGAGCGCCGTCATGCGCGCGTCCCCGCCCACAAACGCGCCGCCTGCAGCGCAACACACAGCAGCATCGCCATCAAGACCATGTAGACAGCAGATTCGGTGCAACACCATCCTGCTGCGCACAGCTGACAAACGCGACTCTGTGAGGCAGCAGCGACGTCTGCTGCAGCATGGGCCAGCGCCCGGGCAACAGGGCACTGCAGTGCCCTCAGTCCTGTGCAGTAGGGCCCTGCAACCTCCAGCACTGGCAGCTGACAGCTGGCCTCGGGGGGACAGCTGGCACGACTCGAGCACGCACACGCACACATGCACACGCGGCATGCTGCGCCGCCCGAAGCACAGCACAGCGCAGGCAGCACGGCGCCCTACAGGGCGGCCCTGCATGCGGAGGGCGGTCCCCCACATGCACCGTGCAGCGCAGCCGTGGCAGCCGCACACAGAGGAAACCGGCCAGACCCGGCGCTGCAGCTCACCGTGGACGTAGAAGAGCACCACCTGCGCCTCGGCCACCTGCCTGCCTGCAGCCAGCCAGCACAGCCGATGCGGCACAGGACTGAGATGCGTTGCCACAGAGGTGGGGCGCAGGCACATCGCTTGCAGTGAAGGGCAGCACGCAATGTGCACGAGCACCTTCACTGGGCTGCTGGTACAAGCAAGCATCGCTGCATTGCCAGCGAAGGATTGTCATCATGGCGCAGCACACGCACCAACCATATGGAGTAACAACCGCGTGAAGGCTGCAATCGCGGCAGTGCTGTCCTGTGGGAGCGGAATTGCACTGCCGTGTCGTCAACTGTGTGCTACTGCCGATGTGAATTGCATAGAGTTTAACTGCACACTGCTGCGGCAGCCACTCACCGTGACGCAAGCGCATCCAGTATGCTTTGCAGCCACCGGCATTCACCTGCTGCAGCCGCAATCCCGGGTAGAATTGCAGCAGAGACATGCCTGACAGCAGCGGCCTGAAATCCACCATGCAGCCCTTCTCCATGCAGACCCTGAACCCTGCGCTCATGACGGCCAGGTCTAGCGGCCATTCTGGGTGGGACAAGGGGTGCTGTGTTGGAAACACAGCGTGCAGAAGATAGCGCAGTAGCAGACAGCGCAGAAGACAGCGCAAGGGCACACATATCAATAATCAAAGACAAGTCTCACCAACTACCAAGCATTCGTGCTCTAAATGTGTGAACCAACGTAGCCTGGCCGGTGGCTACGCCACTGCATTGTTGGCTGTGGTGGCACTTTGGGATTGGCTGAACTGCAAACACCAGCAATGCCGTTTCTGTATTCCCAGTGCCACACAGCAGCGCAATGCCGCGCTTCAGCAGCTGATCGTAGCTTTATAACGGGCCATCGTGTGACACATGCTTAGTGTGACATGTCCGGCTCTTGCAGGCAGCACGGCCTGACAACTACTGCCTGTCTGTTCACCTTGCCGAGCATTCGCCCAATGATCACCGTCAGCCACGCGCTAACAGCATGGAACGACAGGAAAAGTGCAGATCCAGCAAGCTGCAGCCATCCCAACAGCGTAGCAGGCGTCACGCTGCGGGGCCGCTTCAACTTGCTTGCGACTGCGGATTGAGCCATGCTGAGGGGTTAATCAAGATGTTAAAATGCTAAACGGAAGCCAAGTTCTTGCGGACTCAGTTACTATTAGCAAGCGCTGGCAAGAACTGATTACGGATACTGCGCCAGTGTCTTAGGTGACTCAGCTGCTGACCTGGCAGATTAGCAGACACCAACCTTGGACTGCCCTGAGTGCAAACATGGCTCCTCTGGCAAGGATTTTGCTGATGCAACGTCCCCAGTTTGTAGGTCAATTGCTACTTACTAAGCTGACGTCACAATGCGGTTGCTATGCCCTGCAATTGCGCTGCTGCTGCCAGCAGTGCACTGCACGCAGGTGGGTGCTGCTCTCATGGCCATCTCAAACCAGCAGCCTACCATGAACCAGAGCAGAAGGAGACATACCAACACACTGGCAAGACGTGCAAGCCGTAGCTGCTGCAAAGTTGTGTGACAGTTACCACGTGCTGAGCATCCAACTACTTTAGATCAGCTGCGCTGCTGCGCAGCACCCAGAACACGCAACCCTTCTGCTGCCTCAGCAGCAGCGGCGCGCCTCCTCTGCTGTGTTGCTGCTGCCACACTCATGCTGCTGCTGATGCAGCTGCAATATGAACTGTGATATTTCTGCTCTTCACGCTGTGCATCGTGAAGTTCACAGGCCGAAGCTGGGCAGGCTGCACTCAACGCGGCCAGCAATGAGGTCCATATCCTTCTGGCCAGCTGGGCTGATGCGGCGGCCGCCCTTGGGACCTGCAGCAGCAGCAGCAGCACACAAGTCGAGACATGCATGTTAAATGAGTAAAAAGCAAGCAGCAACACCGCCAGAACTGTGCTATGTGATCACAGTACAAACCAGTTGGGCATGTTGCCGCTCACGGTACATTTGCACGCATGCAGTAAGGCATGCAAATTGACCTCAAGTCCCACGCTCCAGCAGCGCAAACAACGTTGGAAGCCCCTGCCCTGCGGATGGCTGATGTCACTTTCACCCTGCATGCTGCCCACCAGCCATGACATGCCGTACCACCTGCTGCTGTGCCCTGGCGCATCAGGAGTGTGCACCACCGTTGCACTGGCTGACCGCAACCTCCAATCCGGCACAAACTTGCCAAGCTGGCACAACCCAGCCCAGCAACAACAGTGTGGTCTTTGCTGCTATATGCCATCCTTTCTCAGCACGCAAAGTAATGTACCAGTCAACCTCAATGGCATGTGCCCGTCCTCTGCTGCTGCTGCTGCTGCTGCTGCTGCGTTGTTGGCTGAGCTCATCACGTGCCAGCTGCGCAGCTGAACTGCACTGCACTGCACCCGGGCCTGTCCTCAGCTGACACTGATTTTGCCCTTGCTCGTGGGCCTTTAGAGGCCGCGCCCCAGTAGACGGCTCTGGGTTGATTCAGGCTACGGCGGTGCTGCTGCTGCTGCTGCTCAAAGCACGCTCACCAAATTCGCCGCTGCCCCGTGACCTGGGATGCTGAAGAAAATTTAAAAAGTCGACTACTGCTCAGCTGCTGTTTAATTCAACTCAGCCGCTGATGTACCAGCTCACCGGTGTGCTTCTCCAGGTAGCCGAGGCCCTCAAACTGCTTCATGATGTGGCGGATGAGGCCACCGCTGGCCTTGACAAAGTGCTCGGGGTGCACGCCCTTCCTCTTGTTGCGGCCGCCATACTTCATGCGCAGCTGACCCACGCCCAGGCCCTGGCGGATGTACACCTGACGCATCACGGAGGCTGATGCAGGCACGCGCCACACGGACAGGCGCAAAGCAAGCATGCAGGCAGCAGCAGGTGCAGGTGGTGATCAGCATTTGCAGTAAGCACGCAAGGGTGTGTTCGAGATCACTGTCAGCAACTCAGCAGCCCCTGTGCATGCCTGCTGACACTGCCCACTTGCACGCATGCACGGATGCAAACACCGCACAAAGTACGCAGAACTACCCCTGAGACTGGCGGGTTGCTCAATTAAAGGAGAATACAAAACATGTTGGCCACTGTACGAGCACTGCCCAACCACTGCTCATCCACAATGATGATGCTACAGCAAGTCTGCTGCCATCACGCTATTCTGCTAACATTGTGTCCTGGTGCTGTTGCTGAGCCTGCCGCTGCTGTTGCTGATCCACTGCTGGCTGCTATTCCCGCTGTTGCAGCCGCTGCTGATGCTGCCCTGCTTGCTGCCGCTGCGTTGCACAAACATAGGCGGCACAAGCCCCCAAAGATCACCCAGCCACGTGACTGCCGACGCTGCTGTGCTCCCTATCACAAACGTCAGCAGCCAGTGCATAGACCAGCCCCCAGCAGGAACACACACAGCAGCACCAGCGGCTGAGGCGCAAGCCAACTCAGCAACTGCTGCTGGCATACAGCCTGCACAAGCGCCACAGCTTGATGCCAGCTGCTTGAGTCAATGCGAAACCAGCACCCTCGTGCGCCTGCCAGCCTGCCAGCTGCTGTGCCTGCATCCACATGCTGCCTGAAGCTCCAGCAGCAGCTGTTGGCTGCTCCATTGTGCTGTTCCTCACTGTTGCACTCCAGGTGTCGCGCTGCCACTGTTGCGATCATTGCTGTGCTGCTGTCTGCGCACTGTGTGCTGCTGCCTGAGGCCTGTGCAGCCTGCTGCTAGTACCTGCGCGGATGTAGTACCAATCCTTGTCCTGCGGAGGCAGCTCCTTGAAGGTGCCTGTCTTCACAATGTCCACCCAGTCGGGGATCTGCAGCTGCACTCAGGCAAGAATCGGCCACAGCAAACAGCATGATAAGCAGAATGGATTCCAAGAGCATGCATAATTGTCATGGACTCTGGGATCGAGGACTGGCCCCTTGCTTCTGCCTGCCAGGCCCGCAAAGCTAGCCCTGTTCGCTCCTGCAGCCTTGGCGGGCTGCATGGGCTTGCATGCTGCTAGACGCTCTGTTGGGTTGTTGCACAATCAGGATTAGTTTTCCTGCTTGCTGCTGAGCCTCCCGTTGGCCGCCGCTGCTGCTGCCTGTGTTACAAGGGCCACTGCTGCTGTCTGCTGTGCGCCCTCCGACCCCGTTAACAGCACAGGCGTGAATAACTACCTTATCTGTGCTCTTCAAGTGCGCGGCATAGGCAGCAATGAAGTCCCCTGCCGGCACATCCTTCACAGCTTGTGGCTTGTACTCAGCCATGTTTGCCAGCGACACTGCACTGGAGTTCTGCAAACAGGGCTGCAAGAAAGAGGGTCGTTCACAGGCAAGGCGACAGCCTAAACGAACGATCGATTTGCTCGAGCAGTGTTTTGCGAGGGTTGAACACTGCTGTGCGTGTGGAGTACATGACAGCCATTACGATTAATTAGTATCTGTAACAATGTATCTAATCAGTAACAGCACGCTCAACGCAGCTGTCACTACGTTGCAACTAAAAAAAACGAGCAGGTGACTTTCCAACAGCGCATAACAAGCGCATTAAAACGGTGGTAAATAGCCCTGTGGGGCTGGTGATGAGCTTAGACCTTGGCTATAGCTGGCACACCAGGAGCTGGGCACAGCAATAAGCACCAGGCTGTGGCAGGCCTGAAGTGCAACTACAGCAACAATGGTGAAGAAGAAGGCCAGCAAGGTGTGTGTACTGCTGAAAGCAGCAGCAATATTTTGGGCAGGAGGTTGTTCAGCGATAGCGGAGGCATCTGCTACCAGCTGCTTGATGTCATGGGCAGTACAGTACTGCAGGAAGGCTTGTGCCGTTGGGACTGTACAGCATGCACCATCACCGGTAAAAGTAGCAGAGCATAGAGTGCCGTTGTATGAAAGCCTCAAAGGGCATGCTGTTGGGAGCCTAGGGCAGCTTATATTACTGCCAGCTTCACCCCCTGCTTCATCACCAGCAGTGCTTACAGATGGCAATAGGTTGCAGTATGTCACGCGTCAACATGGTGCTTTGTGATGGTGCCCCAGCATCCACCGCCATGTACTTACCGCACGGATGAGCACGCCATGTACTGTTGCTTGTACGCTGCCGCAGCCAGCCAAGGATGAACAGATGAGGAGCGCTTGGTGCGGCTGGAGATGGAGGCACTGGCAGCAGAGGAGGAGGCCCGCAATCAAGCAGTGAGTACATGCAGCAGCTGCGGCTGCTGGATGGATGGCTGGCTCAATGGCTGGCTGGCAGCCTGAAGTCCTGCTGCCAAGCGGTGGTTTGCAGCTCAACCATTCATTGTGCTTGCAGCGTTGTCTCTGGCTGCGTCATGACGCAGCACCCATGCACCAGGAACAGCAGCCGCAGTAGTATGTCAGACACATGGCAGCAACGGCTGGGCTGGGGACTGCCACACAGCTGCGGCACGTCTGGAGGCAGCCCAGAGCCTGCAGGCAGCACGCTTGCCAGCAAGCACACGTGCACAGCCACAGCCGCAGCCACAGCCCTGGCATGCATGCAGCAGCCTCAGCTTCAGCAGCATCTACCATGTCCACCAGCCAATGCTGAAGGGTACTGAACCTGCTGCTGGGCTGCTGCTGCTGCTGGTTGTGCTTGCAGGAGCTGCTGCGTGTCGAGCTGCGCCAGAAGCAGCAGCGTGAGCAGCAGTATGCGCACATCAATGGCATCAAGATACACAACCAGTGGCGCAAGATCATGCGCCTTGCTAAGGTGAGCTGCTGGGTGGCGGGACACAGTCATGGAGGCAGCCGCTGCAGCTAGCTGAGTCCGAAGACGCCTGGAAAGGCATCGAGCAGCAGGTCGCAGCAGCAGCAGCCAACTGGGCAGCAAGCACAACATCAGCGCAGCATAAGCTCCAGCAGCCAGGGCTAACAAGGCATCACCAGGCGAAACACCCGGCTGCCTCTCAATTGCAGGCGTTGCGCCCATGCTGGGATCCCGTCCCTGTTACAGCTGCCCTTGTGGCGACCGCGCGTGCCGGCCTGTTGCTGATATGCACCCTGCCCCTGCCCTGCACACCATCCGCTCGCGCTGCCGTGCTGTCTGGTGCTTGCCCAAACAGGTCGATGAGCTTCGCAAGCAGGTTGAGATCCTGAGCCAGAACCATGAGCGGGAGATTGACAGAAAGGACGCATTGGTGCAGGTGCGGCAGCGGTGAATGCAGCAGTGGCAGGCAACAGCGCAGTTGTCTGTGCTGCCAGGACCACGTTGTTGGCCACAGCCACAGCCCGCACTGGTGCCAGTGCGTGTGCGCCAGCCGGGTTTTGGCATACCTGCAGGATGCTGCTGCTCAATGCTGGCAGCAAGCAGCGCTTGCAGCTTTGCATCGCTGGTGCATGCAACACAGCAACACGAATGCCGCCTGCCCTTTGCATTTACACACACACAGAATAGGCGCCCTTGGCTGTGGTACGACCAAATTAACAATTGCCAGCAACCCTGCAGAATCCCACGGCCAGCGGGAGACAATGGTGCATCGTCTCTTGCCCCCCTTGCAGCATAACATTGCTGCTGTTTGCTGCTAATTAGCTTCAATGTGTACGGCTGACTCCTGCCACCTGCTGCCTGCCCCTGCCCCTGCCCCTGCTACCGGGTTCCTGCATCTGCTGCCCTGCTGCGCTGCTGCAGCTGCTGGACCGTGACCTTGAGGAGGCCGAGGAGCAGCACCAGGCAGCACTGCGCTCACACCTCATGACGCTGGACAGCCTGCTGGACCTGCAGGTGCGGCCCAGGCTGGTGACGACACACACCGTGTGACGTTGTTTATTGCAACGCTCCCAAGGGACGTACACTGGGTGGAGCAGCCGTGCCGTGGTGGTCCGCCGCAGCAGGCAGCGCGCGCCGTGCTGTTGCAGTCTGCGCCTGCATGGGGCGCTGGCGATGCCATACAGTGGGCAGATCGGTGTGCGTTTGTTCTTTTCTGCTGCTGGGGGTAGCTGTGGGGCCTCCAGGCGCAGATCAACATTAACCCAAACTGCACGGCTGAAACCGTCCCATGAATGCAGTGCTTGAGGCTGCACCAGCTCCCCATCAGGTCACAATTGGATCAACACAGGGAGTCTGTTGATGTGCTGGATGGCTGTTGCTGACACGCTGCGCCTGTGCTGCTGCCAGGCTGAGCGCCTTGCTGGCATGGAGGCTCAGTCAACAGTGAACTCAGGGAGCTCCAGGATGAGGTTGCCGCGTGAGTGCACAGCGCAGGATGGCCCAGCCCGTAGGCAGCTGCGCGTGGCAGGGTTGCGGGTGGTTCAGCATCTGTGAATGCATGTTTCTCGCAACTCCAGCAGAACTCCGATCGCTCCAGCTGGTCGTGCTGCACAGCACAAGCGCGTGTGTGCTGAGGTGCATGGCGGCAGCGTGCAAATCATCCCGCCAGTTTGCTGACGGCGACACACACTGGTGTGCTGCTGTCCGACATGCTGCGGCATGCTGCGCTGTGCTGCGCTGCGCTGCGCTGTGCAGGGAGCGCGGTGAGGTTGGCGCCAGCCACGCCAGGCAGAAGAAGGACCTGCAGGATATGGTGGAGGCCATGAAGGTCAGCTGCATGAGCAGCTAGCAGCAGACTGCTCTGCTCAGCTGAATTTCAGTTCAATTTCCATACAGCAAATTCAACAACAGATGAATAACACAACATTTATTCATGTTATATAGCAACAGAAACTATGTTGTTCATTGGTAAAGAATCAGTCGTGTGCAGAAGCTGCAGCTGTGCCGCGTGTCTGTTGCTTGTTACGCCAGCGGACGGCACACGCATAGCAGCGACTGCTGCTTGCTTGGCAGTGATGCAGACACTGCCCAAAGGAGGCTGTGGAGGTTGGCAACAGCTCAGGTGCACCAGCATGGTCGTCGCTGGGCCGGACAATCACAAGCGCAGTGCAGGCTACCTGTTTGTCTGTTCTTGAAGTCTTCTGTGCCTGAGCGCACGCGTGGTTGGTCCTGCTGTTTGCACTGCCTGCAGGTTGAGTTCACGGATGCTGACGCTGACGCCAGGCAGGAGTTTGAGTCGGCGCGGGAGGAGGTGAGGCGCAGGCAGCCCATACTATATGCAGCAGCCACCCTGTGCAGGGCTGTCCTGTTGCGTTATGCCACAGCACACAACCTGAATCGGGTGTGTCTGATGCTTTCTGAATTCTTTGTTCATTCACTGAGCATGTGCATGCCACCAGTGTGCGCCATCCAGGGTTGCACGACGAGCTGCATGCTGTAGGCAGCACCATGCAGCATCTGTGCACCTGACGCTGCTGATGTTGCGCGTTGTGTGCAGGTGCGAAACCGCAACAGCGAGGAGTACAATGTGCTGAAGATCCAGCTGGAGGGCATCATAGAGGAGCTGGAGAGGCACTTTGAGCAGGTGAGGCTTGTAGTGCGTGAGGCACTAGCGGAGATCCAGGCCGTATGTGCGGGGACTAGAGTCAGGCCCGTGACCGGCCGAGCCTTGGGGCCAATCTGTGTTACGTCTGGATGCACCTGCGCATGGGTGTGGCCAGCCGGGTGGCAGCGATGCATGCGGACACCAGCAGCCACATGCTGGCCTCTCCATGCCCTGCTTCTTCTGCCACCTCACAGGGCTAGCGGACCACTTGTGCGGCAGCCTTCACGTGCCGCACCAGCACAGCGGTGCACTGCTGCACGATGCCTTGCAGGGGCAGGATTGATCGCCGCACTGTGCATGGCGTCTGCCTCGTGCAGTGTTTTCACGCATGGCGGTTGTATACAGACACGGGGTTGCCAGCGACCCAGGCAGCAGAAAGAGAGTAGCCTGACGAGAGTAAAGCATCTGAGTGTGTGCGGGAGGCTGCAGGCGCACAAGGCGTACCTGGAGGGCACAGCGCACCGCACCGCCTCTTTCAGGAGCCTCACCAAGAGCGATGCAGCAGCAGCCTTGTCATCGAGCAGCGCATGAAGAAGCTCATGAAGCTGCAGGTACGCCTGCTGCAGTGATGCAGCTGCGCCAGGGTCCCGGGCGAACTGCGTGCGCGAGCGGCTGGTGCTCTAGCTGCCGGCCAACACAGTAGGTGTCGCTGCAGCCAGTCGCCGATGTGCGGAGCCGTCAACCAGCATGAAGTGTAGCCCCATGCTGCTGCTGACTTGCTGCATCAAACACGCAACACCTGCGAATGTTGTGTGTGCATGCGTCACGCCTCCTCCATGGGCAGGAGGACTTGCAGCACTGGCGCACCAAGATCGCCACCAACAGCCGCGAGTGGGGGGAGCGCAACGCAGCGCTGCGGCGCGAGAAGGACCTCATGGCCCGACACTACGCGCAGCTCAAGGCAGCGCTGGACGCAGGCAGGGGTGCGGCGGCGGAGCGCCTGAAGCAGCTGTCCGTGATGAGCAGCGGCGCAATGCAGGTGGGTGGTGAGCAGCAGCGCAGTGCAGGTGGGTGATGGGGCAGGCAGGGTGCTGGGTGTGCAGCAGGGGCCGGGTGGGCTTGCTGCTGGGAGGCAGGGCAAGGAGGTGCGCCAGCTGTCATGCGTGGTCCATACTTGTTTGGAGGGGAGGAAGGCTCCTTGGGAGAAGCGCTGCCTGGGGTGGCGGGCACTTCAAGTGCTGCCCGGCGCGGGTGAGTATGTGCGTTGCACGCCGCCAAAACAAGATGTGCTGCTCTAAATGCTCGGCAGCAGCTGCAACAGTGGCCAGGCAATGTCCAACGCCCTTGATCCCCCAAGCCGCCAAGCCGACACTGCGTGAAGGGAGCATGCGGCATGTCCTGTGCTGCTGGCACTTGCTGCAGGATCTGCGCTCCAAGCTTGCCAAGGCTGAGTCGGTGCTCAAGCTTGCGGAGATGTGCCGCAAGCTTGAGACTGAGCACGAGAAGGTGGCGCCCTTCATGCAGCTGCCGCCTGTGCCACGGCAGCTGCGCAGGAGCTGGAGCAGCAGCAGCAGCAGCAGCAGCAGCAGCAAGGCGCTGCGGAGGCTGCCGCAGCTTCCCCGCAGGATGAGCTGCAGCAGCAGGAGGAGGCGAAGCTGCTGTTAGTAGTTGGTGCTGGTGCTACCAGGCTGAGTGCTGGTGGACTCGATGACAATGGCAAAGATGTTGAGGAGTGGGACTACTTGAAAAGGTGAGGGCATGCAGGGCTCTTGCATGTTGTGTGGCACGACGCTCTGCACATTCTCCAGCTGCCCTCGGCTGCCCAACACCTCCTGCAGCTTGGCAGCTTACAGAAGTTGCACAGCTAAGTTATAGGTGTGTCAGGTATGTTGCTGCTACTCTGCGTTGCTGCTGCAGCCAAGTCTGCTGTTCAGTGCCTGGCCCTCTTTTGACGCAGTTGTGCTGCACATGCGCCCTGCAGGTTCTTCAAGCGCTACAACAAGGTGGTGCTGGATGTGGCCGCAGTTGACCGGGAGCGCAGCCGGCTGGAGCAGGAGAATGCAGACCTGCGGCAGCTGCTCAAGAGCTTCCTGGACGGCATCAGGTGAGCGTGAACGCGCGCTTGGTGCGCTATGCTGCCACGCTGGCATAGGCGGCCGCAGTACGACCGTGACTCCCGTGTGCAGACTCGTGACCAAACGTTGCTTTTCCACCTGCATCCGTCACTTTCTGCCACTGGCGGTGAAAAGGAGGCAACACTACACCATTGGTGGTTGCCCCTGTCACCTTGCCAACAACGGTTGTCAATCGGCGCCTGCGGCCTACAAGCCTGCGCCAGGCATTGGACACTAACCATGCCTACTGCCCTGCCACGCACCCTGCAGTGTGAATGAGGCGGTGTTGAACACTCCAGCAAACCCACTGCTTGTGGTGAACCAGCGGCTGCAGCTGGTGATGGCAGAGCGACGCAAGCAACGCTCAGCAGGGCAGCAGAAGGGCCAGCAGGACTTGCGCATAATCTCAGCAGGCAAGGCAGGCACCTCAGCCAGCCAGCAGCAGCAGCCGGTGCTGCGCCTCCAGGGTGCTGGGCTGGTGACTGCGCCCGCAGTGACTGGGCTGAGTGCACGCTGATTGTTGCAGCGGCTGGGCTGCCTGGCGCCAGGCCGGCAGGCTGCGCCATAAGCAGCGCAGCAGTGCTGGCTGTCTGGCTGCACGAAGGGTGACTGTGAAGAAGCGCGTGCTGCGCGAGCCTCTTGTAGTGCTTTGGTGGCGTCACGCCAGTGGTGTGGTGTCGCGGCCTCGGCAACACATGTGTTGCTGTACCGCGGGTTGCATGGCCGCCCTCAGTGGCCATTGCTGTTGCATTCCGTCCCATTTCATGACCAGCAGGCTTTGGCCGATTGTGGCTACAACTTGGCATGTGGGGGGCATGTGATTGGTGCTGCTCCCACCTGCAGCTGGCACTTGGTGCTGGCTCTTCTGGTTGTTTGCGTTGCTTCTGCAAAGGCTGACCCTATGTTGGCAAGCTTTGCCTACGGCGACAAGCATTGCTCTTCAGAAAGCAAAGTTGCGCCATTGCTGACACTCATCTTGTCAATTCTGTGGGGTGGTCAACGTCAGGTTCAGTTTTGTATATATTGCCTTTGTAAACCAACATGACTAGGGGCCGATCTTCAGAAAAAGGGTCAGGTAACATTAGCTTGTAATGTACCAAAGTTGAAGATGAACTGTTTTGTCCTACGTTGACACTACACGTCTTTTGGCACGTGTACATATGCCTAGTAACTGTTGTTGTTGATGAAAGCCGTTGCCAACAACGCACTTCAGGTACTGCCTTCACGGCTGCAGCTGGTGTAGCTGCTTGAATGCACTCAGACCTTGTCAAGCCTGTGCATGTCCTCAGAACGGTGGATGCCTGATGGTCAAGATCAGGGCGCCTGCAGGCTTGCGGCGCCGTGTTCCAAACGCTCTATTCCAACCAACCTCATAATTTGCAGGAACAACTGCATCAAGCTACTACAGCCGCCAGGAGGATCCTTTGGAGCCGATGTACCGGTGATCAGGCATGGTAGACTGCAGGCTGACCAATGCACACAGTCAGGAAAGCAGGATGACGGCGCCTGCTTTGCCAGCATGATAATCTGCCAGGTGTGGGCAGGCGAGGTGTCGCCATCATGCAGGCTGTGTGGCAGCCCCTCGCTACAGCTGCACTTGACGCTGAAAGCAGTGCCTGCTGCCAGCTCTCAGTGAGAGGCCCTCAGGGTACTGCGACCCTGTCCTGCACGACCACACTGCAGGATGTTGATACGCAAGCCCCATAGTACGACACATCAGCCACCAACTGCCAGTTGAGCAGTGCTCATGAGCAGCAAGGAATTGGAACTTTATTGGTGTTCAGGAAGCGCGAGGGCTCTGCAAGACCCTGCATGTGGCGCATTGTCACGGGCCTGCAGCTCTGCCCGGTCTTCCATTGGTGGAAGCCTATGAATCACTGGTGGTTTGTTGCTTGCAACACCACCAAGTGTCCACATCTGCTGCTGAGTGCAAGACATATGCTGCCTCCCTGAAGCATATGACTAGACGCACATGTGACGAACATCTCTCGCATGTATATCATGATGCTGCTTATTGGAGTGGCAGATGCCTTGTGCTAAGCCACACAATGAACCTCAACATCAAGCATGGTGATGAACATTTGGCCAACTGTTCAGCACAACAGCAGCCTGAAGCTGTACACTTGTGGCAATGCAAGTGCTTGAGCTGACGTCTGCGTCTGCCTGACAGCAGCCATCCTGAGCTTGACCCTCAACAATCTTGCTGCACAGGAACACCAGGGAGCGACAATGGCTTCAGCTTGGATGTAGGTCACCCGGCCAGGCCTAAGAGCTTGCCAACAAGCAGTGATGCCGCTTGTCGCTTCCAAAATGTTATGCCAGCAGGTTAGTGTACACCACAGCATCACTGGACACCACACACTGTCATGGGGACGCACAGATAACACGTGAGAACCACAAGGCCAGGCCGCCAAAGACGAGCAGAAAAGTTGTGCCATTTGTGCATGCAGAGAACAGCATGAGTGCTGTTGTGTGGCCGACACTGATGTGGGAGCTTGGAGTGAGGTCAGAGAGGTAACAGTACACCAACTGGTGCTGACCACGTATACACAGCAACCACTCCACCATTGTACAAACAAGCAAACAAACGACATACAAACAAACGTACAAACCATATGGAAAACCGACGTAGAAACCAAAGTACCACACAACATGGGGCCAACGCTGTGCACACCCAACGGCACGATGCCGAGGTGCAACCAAGGGTTGCAGCAGCAACCAAGGCACCCCGTTGCACTGCAGAACCTTGTATGCTGATGCAGCTGCACATATGATACTCAACTCAAACCTTGGAACCTTCAGGCACAGCAACAGCGCTGATAAACAACAACACGCAGATGGCTGTGCGTGAGATGCATACTGAAGATGCAGCACCGCAGCCTCAGCAGCCTCAGCACACGCGAATACCGCTCAAAGCTGGCTTCGCCAGGCAGGTTGACAGTGGCTGACAACAAAGGTCTCAAAGCTACATGCTGGCAACCATGTGCACCCAATGTTAACAACTGACCATTTGCAACATGAGAGAGCCGCCGCTGTGAAAGACTACGCTGCCCTTGCAGGTGCAAATGAATAATAATGGGACCAACGTGTGCTGTGTTCAGCACGACGGTGTTGATTGAGTTCACGCGCCTTGTGCAGGCATTCAAGTGTGGCAGAGCTGTCATAGCGCAACGGGAAATGCGTGCTTAGTTGCACGCCACCACACAACGCGCCGGTACATCAGCGTTGCTGTAAGATCTGCCAACCCTCCATGAAACTATCGCCACCGTGCCAACACAGTGCCTGCAATGCTCTGTGTGCAGCAGTGCCATCCTTATTCCAGACATCACACAACTGCATGAGCCAGCTCCCCTTGTCTCAAGGATCACCCAAATGCAAAATCCCACCTGATGGGTACTGTAAGCAGTGGCGGCTTGACAGGGCCTCAGCAGTAGTTCAACCCTGACATGTACCCTTGACCATCCTGCGTGTGCATGGCCAGCCACCATGATGCAACGATTTGTGTGCCAATTCAAGAATGCTCACTGGCGTGTTGTCCTGCAAAAAGTCTGGCAACCATGTCATGCTGCTGGAACCATGTCAATAACGTCGCAAAAAGTGCACAGCTGGGTCAACTCCTGGCGGTCTGGTGTCCATATTTAACAATGCAATACTGTGTATGCAGAGCTGCAGCACGCAATGCTGCGCTCGCCTCAACTTGGCCAAACACGTGTCCTGTTTACAGATGCAGTTGCCAGCACAGCAGCAGCCCCAGCTCATGCACGCTGTGCATCGTGTTCTAAGCTGTTGAGGCATGCCCCACACAAGCTCCAACACCCTGGCAGTGGCAGGGCACCCTGGCTCCAGACCACACATGCACCTGCCGGTGCAACTCAGCCCAGATGCGCAGACTTTATGCTGAATGTCAATATCATTATTTGCTGTGTGCTGTGCAGCCACCTGCCAGACCAACTTGTTGAACAACCCAACAACTCAAGATCTCACAACATCAGCCCAACAACCAAACAACTCAAGACCTCACAACGTGCGCCCGTCAACCACACAACTCAAGATCTCACTACGTCTGCCCATCAACCAATCCAAATCACACAATCACACATATCGCACAACATGCGCCTCAGGCAGACACATCTGCAAGGGCTTGGCTGCTGGCCGTTGCCCATTGCTCGCGCCAGAGCTGCCTAACCTCCAAGGCTGCAACACCCTCAAGACAGATAGACAGAACACTTTCAGTACTATGTGCGAGTTGCGCAGCCGATCATGCCGGTAAGTGCTGCAATGGTTTGCACACCGCGCTCCAGACACCGTCATGCAAGGCTGGATGGTGACAAGCTGCTGTAGCACTGCAAGCTGAGCGCGGCATCAACAAACCTGAAACGGGAGAACCCTGAAACTCAACGCAAGCCCCTTACAGAGGAAGCGGACACCCAAAACTCCAGCAGAGGACACGTGATGCTGCCATGGTGACGCCAGGCCGCCCAACATGATGCGCAACTCAGCTGCGCACCAGCTTGGGCTCCGCTGCAACCTGCACATCTGGCACTGCCTTTGCACCGGCTGCCCACTGCGCGCTGGCCGGAAGATCCTGCGAGGTTGGCGTGCCTGGTTCAGCAGCAGCAGCAGGGGCAGCTGCTGCATGCCTGGCGCTGACTGACCTCAAAGCAGCCTGCCACTTGCCGACCTGCAGGGAGACGTCAAGCGCGGCGTGTGGCAGTGCCAGGTTGGATGCAGCAGGCACACACGATGCGGCGATGTGTCATGTGCCACATGCATTGGTGCACCACGCATTGGATGCAACCAGGGGCTGTGAGGCACAGCTTGCCCGCGATGGGAGCTGCCAGTGATGTGACTCATCACGCAGCGAGCTTGTGTACATCATGACCCAGCGCCACATGCTGCACAACAGTCTTCAAGCATATGTCAACTGCTGTGCTCTGTAAGCTCAACTCCCCATGCAACGGGAGTCCGCATGCTGTAAGGCACTCTGACACCTCTGCCTTCCTCAACTTCTCCTCGTCGTCCATTGTTTTGCTCCACCATGCGCGAACATACTGAGTGTGCAAGCGCTGACGGTGATCAAGACTCAGGTGTGACTCCACGTGCAGATGACCCTGGCCAACCAGTGCCCTCACCTTCAGCAAGTGCGCTGGTACCAACAACTTCCACACCACACAACTGCATGTCATCCGGTTGCATGTGCAAGCCCTGCGCACAGAGCACTGCCTGCAGGCCTTGCACATGCAACACTGGAGGCACAGACTGCCTGCCTCACACGCCCCTCACCTTCAGCAGGTGTGTCTTCATCAAGCCCTTGCCTTTGACCTCGTGGAAACCCAAGTCCAGCATGTCCCACGGCAGACCATTCAGGTGCAGTGCGGGCTTGCTGCCCTGACAGTTGCTTCCCTCAATCTGCACTCTGCTGCATGCAGTTTTGACGGGCGCCAGGGCCCCACCGGCCCTGCTGCTGTTCTTTTGGGTGCTGCTGCTGCTGCTGCTGCTGCTGCTGCTGCTGCTGCTGGCGTTGCCAACAGGTGACACAGCTGCAGCAACGGCTGGCAGCGTGGGCTGGGGCATGCTGTCTTCTTGCTCTGCGTCGACAGACGGATCTGAGACCTTTGGCAGTGGCTCGGCCGAGGCGCCTTGGAAAGGCGAGGAGCACCGGCTGGGCGTGAACGGTCCCGCTGCGCCCTTGCTGCTGCTGCCGGCACTGCTGCTGCTGTGCTTGCATGCTTGCTCGCCTTCTGCCCTGGGCTTGGCTTTGGCCACAAAGGGCAGCCCTGCGGCTTCAGGGGCGCCAGCGCTCGTGCTGAGCTGCTCCACCTCTGGTGCTGCTGCTGCCACCACTGCCGCTGCTGCGGCGGCTGCAATGGACCCTCCCTCTGGCGCGTCCAGTTGCCCTTCACCTGCTGCTGCAGCAGTTGCGGGCGTCATGCTGTGGTTTGACGCTGGCGCCGGCCTAGGCAGCCGCTTGCTGCCCCGCCTGGACTGCAGGGACAGCTCCTTGGAGCTGCGTGTCGCTGCTGTTGCCGCGGTCATCGCCGGAGTGGCAGCAGCTGCCAGCATGCTTTGCTTGCATGCTTCGCTGAGGTGGATGGTCATCGGGTGGCCGCTGCTCTCCATGCGGCTGGCTACGTTGACTGTGTCTCCAAAGAAGCAGTAGCGCGGCCGCCGCTTGCCAACCACGCCGGACAGCGCATGGCCTGTGAAGCAAGACACAGCAACATGCCAGGCCATGTCCTGCTGGGCAAGGACGACACTGCACATCAACCCATGCCTGCTGCAGCCTTGCTGAGCCATCAGCGCTAAATGATTGCTTGCAGCCAGTGCTTGCCGACTGTTTCAGGCCCACCGTCACACCAGCGACACACGGTGCAGGGACTGCATGAGCCAGCAGAGCAAGCCGTTGCTGAGGGTGGCTGTTGCTTTGGAGCCCACCTGTGTGCATGCCGATGCGAATCTGCACAGTGCTGCCAATCTGCTGGCTGATCTCCTGAGTGGCAGCCAGCATGTCGACAGCAGCAGCAGCCATGCGCAGCGCATGGTCGCGCGTGCTGCAGTCATGCCCGCACGCGATCATGTAGGCATCCCCTATCGTCTCCACTTTGAACACATCATGCCTGCAACAAAGTTCACGGCAAAGCAAACAGGCACATCACAGTGTGGCATGCACCCTCGCCTACCCTGATGCAGTGTGCGCCCACAGCTGCTGGACTTTGTTAACGATTAGATCTGTACCAAACCTTTGCTGCGTTTCATGAGCAATGAGCTGGAGGGCAAGGGCATTGCTTGCATGCACCATGCAGGACAGCGCACTCCTCATGACTGCCGGCACCTGGCGGCAGCGCTGCCAGGGCTGCTGCCGCACCTGTCACAGATGTCGTCAAACGACGAGAACAGCGCATCCAGCAGCACCACCACCTCCTGGGTCGTCCAGCGCGAGCAGAGCTCCGTGAAGCCGACGATGTCGCTGAACAGGATCGTCACCTGCAGCACATGCAGCGCAGCACGCAGCAGGCACGTGAGGTGGCAGCTGGCAGGCGGCCAGCGCAGCGCGCCACCTGCAAAGCTTGTGGCAGCAGCAGCAGCAGCAGCAGCAGCAGCAGCAGCAGCACCACCAGCAGCAGCTGAACATGGTGGTGTGGACTTTGTGCAGAGCAGTTCATTATAGCCGTACGACATGGCGTGTTGTACACCCGCGGCATACAAATGAATGAATGAATGAATGAGCTATGCGTGGTGTGTTCATACTTGACACCCGCGCAAGTTGAGGAAGGCGGCGTGTGTGACGATAGAGAGACCTTATGCGCCTCCACGCACCCTACCATCGCAGCATACAAGATGACATGTTTTGCACAGCACTGTGAGCACGGCGCCGCCTACCCTGCACGCGGCCAAGCTGTGTACATGCCAATTGCAGCAGTATTGAACTGTTGCCGCGGTCTGCGCAAGCAGAACCCGCCACGGACGACAGGCAGCCCTGACGATCCACCACTTGCTTGCACACACACCATGTTGCTAGGCGTCAGCAAAATATCGCCGCACCTGCTCATGGTGCTCTGGTGCATAGGCCTGGCCCAGAGCCAGCCTGTGGATGATGTGCGAGGGCAGCACCTGCACCACACATGGCAGCAGCAGCAGCAAGCGCAGCAGCAGTGCCCGGTCAAAGTTCTGCCCTGCATGTCGGCAGCGCTGCTCAACGCTGCGGCAGACGCAGGCGTGCTGTGCGGCATACAGCGCATGACGCATACTCACAGTGGAGCTGAAGGGGCTTTAAAGACATGCAGATTTCCATGCTGGTGCGCACTGCCCAGCAGCCACGCACCTGTGCCAGCAGCTCATAGTGGCTGCGGGACTCGGCCTCCCTGCGCGCACTCTGCCTCACCAGCAGCTGCAGCAGAGGCATGCAACAGGCAGACAGCGGCACAGCTGCTGAGTGTGTGCTCACAGGAGCGACCAGGCAGGATCAAGGCTGTCCACCAGGGACCGCGCCTGGTGCCCTTTCAGACGGCAGCCAGCATGGCCACCCTGGGTGCAGCTTCCCTCAGCTTGCAGCTTGCTGATGTGTCAGAGCCAGCATGACATAACCAACGCGATGCACGCTGCAGTCCGCACCTACTGAACCACTGCAGTCAAACCTCCGCAGACCCGCTGCGCACACGCCACTGACCTGGCTGTTGATTCGCGCCTGCAGCGTCATCAGCCGCAGCGGCTTCAGCAGGAAGTCGTTGACGCCCTTGTCGAGTGCCGCCAGGGCGTCTGCCTCGCCGCTGCGTGCAGTGACCAGCAGGATGGGCAGCTCCAGGGGCGAAAAGTGCAGCCGGAGCACTTTGCACACCTGCTTGGGCAGGGATGACGGGGCAGGGTATGGGTTCCAGGTTACGATGGAGTTGCACTGGGAGGCAACGTGGGTTGTGACGAAATGTGTTGCACTGGGGCGGCAGGCAGTGCGCGTGTGCACTGCTGGCGCCCCACTCATGTTTGTTTTGAAGCAGTTGCGCACGTACCCTGATGTGCGCAACACTGCAGCAACGCATCGCACTCTGCAGAAGCGGTTCATGTGGACGGCCGACTGCCCACGCCAGGGCTTCCCCAACTGGCATGACACCAGCTGCTGTGCCGTCTGCCGCAGCAGCCGCCTCGCCGCTCACCTTTGTTGCAGACATGTCTGGCAGCGCTGCATCCAGCAGGACGATGTCTGGGAGGTGCTTGGCGCAGAACACCCAATCGATCGCCGCCCTGCCGCTGCCCACGCCCACCAGCTTGAAGTCCCTGCTGCTCTGGCCGCTGACACCACTGGCTGCAGTCACAGCCCTGCCGCCGTCAGTGCACACCCCAGCTGTCTTGCTCTCAGCGCTGCTTGCCAGCTCTGAGCTGTTTATGCCGCTGCTTCCCCACGGCAGCCTTGGCTGCAACTCACTGCTGCTGCTGCTGCTGCTGCTGCTGCTGCTGCTGCTGCTGCTGCTGCTGGCGGCTGCTGGGGTTGGCTGCTCTGCCTTGCTGCTCGACGCCTGCCCGTCCTGCAAGCAGCGCGGCCACTGTCGCCTGGTCTCGTTCGTTCTTGTCCACGTACAGCACCAGCACCTGGCCTTTGTGCTCCGGCACTTCCGAGTGCGCAACTTGCGGCACGCCTGCACTGCCTGAGCTGGCGGGGGTGAACATGGACAGCTGGCGGGCCATGCTGCAGGAGGGCGCTGCAGGCTGTGCCGCAAGCTCACGCCGGTGGAGCCGCTGGCACAGCAGGGGTACACCAAGCCATCTGCCAGCGCCATGGACGAGTAGCCAGACAGCAGCACTGAAGTGCTGATTGAGCCGCAGCGCATCGCTGGTGCGGCGTGGATGCTGCCTTGGATGCTGCCATTGCGGCCCATACTTTGCAGGAACGTAGAACTTGCGACACTGCTGCTGCGCGACTGCAGCATGTGCTGCTGTTGTTGTTGTTCTTGCTCTGATTGCTGCTGCTGCTGCAGCTGAGGTGGCTGAACCCCTGCCCAGCTGGTTACTCTGTTGCTGAGCCTAGACAAAGCACCAGCAGCTCTTGCAGCACTGCACTGCAGCATACTCTTGCTGCTTGATATCAGTGCTGCATGGGCTCTCCCAAGTAGCCACAAGACGCTGGAGGGTATGCTGTAGGCATGCAAGCTGCTGCTCCTGCTGCTGCTGCTGTTGTGGCTGGTGTCGATGGCGCCTCTGAACCTGCCAGCTGCTGCTGCACGGTGTGCTGACCTCTTGCTGCGCTTGTTAGAATTGTTTGTGTGGTTGATATTGCATTGCTGCTGGTGGCAGCGGACTGACAGCCGCTGGCAGAGGCGCTGCACACAACAGCAGAACTTGATTGTCAGCCCAGTGTTGATAATTAACTGAATGCAGCCGTTGCAGCGGCTCAGTATCAACAACAGGCATGTGCACATAGCTGCAGGCGGCATGTAGCAAGTGCATGCAACAGCAGGAACACACCTTCACTACAGCCCATGTTGTCAGGCCGATGCCAACAGTGAAAGCCTGTGTGAGGGCGGATAGTGGGTTGGCACAATTGAAATCAGGAATGACTGGACACCAGTTTCAAGCATTATCTGCAGCACACTCTTCATGAAATGCGATTCCATTGGAGTGCAGCTCCAGCAGGCATGACTCATGTACTGCACATGCTGTCGCTGTCGCCTGGCGTGCTTGGCCCACTGAACACATGGTCATGTATCCCGTCCAGCTTAAAAGTCGATTTCAAGATAAGCAATGTATAGCTTGCTCACCACAGCAAAGCACCAGCCCAGAAGCGAGTGTGGGAGCCTCTGGCAAAGCCATGCTGCCTTACGCGCAGCAAGTCCTGCGGCTAACGAGGCAGCTGCTAGTACCGCCATAAAGACTACTTTATCCTTGTAACACATCCTGGAAGACGCTCGTGCGACCGTCGACTATTATGCTTGCTTTCAGTCGAAGTTTTTGCTTTCATATAATTTCAGCAACCTTGAAAGGGCGCTCATAAGCAATTACCTAGCTTTCATCTTATGAATCCAGTTAAAGACAACATTTGGCTGCTTAAAGCGGGTGGAGTCTGTCACGAGTATTAGTAACAGGGTACGATGGGCGCCCAACAAGTGAAACGGTGGGCGCTGTTGTATGCTTGTGTGATGCGGTAGTACAGTTTCCGTCTGCTTAGTGCGACAACGGGTTGTTGGAACAGGCATGGCACACGTGACTGTACCGTACAGCCGGACAGTGTCCCCAAGAGTTTGTTACGATTGACCTGAATTGCGAATATAATGTTGGCCCTGAGGATCAAGACACGTCAAAGAGGGTACCTGATGCAGATGGTCACTTGCCGCCAGCGGCATGTCACAGCTGACACATGGCATGTGCATTGAATGCACCGTTTCCTGTTCAAGTGCAGAACTGCTACGATCTCGCTGCTTGTACATAATTGCAACAAACTGCAGCCAGATAAACTAAAATCAGCGCGGTTCTGGACCAGCTGGCCACACTGTGATACAGGGCCTGTACTGCTGCTCAGCATAGACTGCGCAGACCAGCGACTGGCTTGCACCCATCTTACTAAAAGTCTTGTCAATACTGGCTTGCACACAGCTAAGCGGGTCAATTAAAATGTGCTGTGTTGCATGCAGAGACTGTGCTGCAGCATCACCACGCCCACCATATGTGGTGCTTGCTCCACAGCACTGCTGGCAACAGATGGCAGAGCTCCCTGTGTGACAGCAGCGCTGCCGCTCGTAGCTAGCAGGGGCGTCCATGCATCGGCTGCAGTACGGGGCGGGTTTGCAACAGCCATGATAGCTGGCGGCTTGCCAAGGAGCAAGATTGCCTTGCCTGCGGTGGGAACGCCTCCAACCAGCGCATGCAGTAGTTCATGCAGTGTCTGCATCACTTCAATGTCAAGTTGCCAGTCACTGGCACACTGAGTGTGCTGCGGAGTCACTCACCACAGCAGAGTGCTGCTGCTTGTCGCGCATCACAGCATGCAGCATGTGGGCAGCTACACTGCCGTGAGTCAGAATAGCCAGCGAGCTTGGCACTGCAGCTCCAAGGTCACCACAATGCATCAAAGCCAGATTCCAGGTTTGTGGCAAAACAAAAAGATAGAATCACTCTGAATCTGTTCTTCGTCACACCCATGCCTGCGCACATTGCAAGTGGCATGTGAAGTCACAGCTGGCCAAAGGTATGCAATAACGGAACGGAACGTTCCGAAGGGTTCCGAAGCCGCCGCAGTCTGTTCACAGTCTGTTCACAGCACACATCTCAGAGCCAGGCCCAGTAACATATGCACATAGCATTTGCTGGCGCAGTGCCATCGATGCACACGTGTGCATCAACACACATTAACTGTGCAATATGATCAGCTACTGTTCGCGCTGCCTAAGTGGCAGAGGACGGCAGGCCATGCATGGCAACATAAGTGCTGATGGCAGCTGCATATCCCAGCAGCGCCCAGGGTGTCACTTGCGCATGTACCAGCCAAACCCGGCACCCTCCAGGCCCATGTATGCCACCCCAGCAGCAGAGCCAATCACCAGCAGCGAGCCGCCTGTGCCTGCAGAAGTTACGTGTGCAGCAGCGCAACAAACAACTCAGCTGCTGCTGATGGATGCTTCCAAGGCTGCACACAGCTGAGACTGCAGGACCAAGGGACATACATCGGTGCCCGCATGTTGCAGGCAGTGACAATAAAGCTTGCAGGAATGCGCTTCTCCATGACAAAATATGCAGGCACTGCCAGTAGTCTTGCTGTTATTTTTGGTAAAGCGGTGCTGCTGCATCAACTTACCTGCGCACAACGCGATGAGCTGCCACAGGGGACTGTCTGCAGGCACTGAACCAGTGTCGTACATGCCCTGAGTCGCAGCGACCTGCGGCAAACAGGAGCGCACCAGCAACAAGAACTCGTCAGAGCTTATAGGAGCTGAAGATAGCATTACAGTGTACCAGTCTCAGCTGCGTAGGCAGCTTCTAAGGCATTCACCGTGCTAGGGACCCCTGTGGGGTGCTGGCCAGCACTGCATTGCCATATATGCCAAGCCATGGACAGAGAAGCCGTGCAGGCAGCGTGGTTGATGTCTGCAAGTCAACAGAAACAGACATCAGCAGGACTCACCAGGGGCACATTGTCGATCAGGGCAGACACGAGGCCAATGGATGCTGCTATGGTGTCGACGTTGGGCACAGCGTCATTCAAGGTGAGCGCCAGACGCCCCAACAGGCCCGCTGCATTGAGTGCCTCAACTGACATGAGGATGCCCATGAAGAACATCACACCTGAAAGAGTGAGAAGCAAGCACCAAGATATATCAGCAGCACGCAGCCGACCTGAGCTCAGCCTTACGGGACGTATAAACCAAAAAAATGGGCATTTGATGTGCACTCGACCGCCACAGTACGTTCCAAAAGGACACGCACGTGTCGCCACAATCGCACTTCTATCCAGCAGCTGATCATGCACTGCCCTGCACAGCCAAAGTTGAAGCAGCGCAGCAGCAACACAGCAGCACCCACCAACCGCGTCCTGCCTCCACCCACAGGCACGCGGCTGCTGATGCGCCCACCATGCACGCACATACCTGCAATGTCCAGGTTCCTCAGTGCGTCCTGCACCCTGGGGAACGCGCGGCTCTCCCCAAAGTGCAGCGCATCAGTGACCATCCACAGCACGCCCAAGCCGCTCAGCATCCCCATGTACGCGGAAGGTTTGTGAACTGCTTGAACAGTGGCACAAACAGCAGCGCCCCCAGGCCCAGGGACAGAACAAGCAGGTCCCGGTTCAGCGGCAACAGCTGCCCATGTTGCTGCTGCAGCTGGCCTCCCTGGGGCTGTGACGGCAGCAATGACGCGGTCGTGGCCGCGCTGCGGCTGCTGCTGGCAGCTGCATGGCTGGCCTGTTGTTCCTGCAGGGCTAGCTGCTCAGCCTGCAAACTACTGCTGCTGCTGCTGCTGCTGCTGCTGCTAGATAGACTGCTGGCAGCAGCTGCTGCTGCTGCTGTGCCTGGCGCCGGCCTAGCAACAGGGCCCTGCAGCTCCTGCGCTGTGGCGCACAGCAGCGCCACTGGCACTGCCATTGACACCAAGCTCGGAACAAACAGGTCCCGCATTGTGGGCAGCGGCGTTATCTGCCCGCCGACCCACAGCATTGTGGTTGTGACGTCCCCTATTGGCGTCCATGCACCACCTGCAACAGCACAGCACCCCATGACTGGGTTCCTCAGCCTTGTTCCTGCGCGAGCCATGCAGCCAAAGCGCTGTGCAAGCAGCGTGACTCAAGCAACACACCCTACGAGGCTGGGATAAGCTTTGGTCATCCAGCCACCCTGCGCACCTGCGTTGGCTGCAATGACCACGACCGCACCCAGCAGCTTGCGAAGCTCTGCGTCAGTGGGGTTTGCACGCGCCAAGATGCTGAGCATCAGGATGGTCGTCGTCAGGTTGTCCAGCACTGCGCTCATCGCAAAAGACAGCAGGCCCACCCCCCAGGCCAGCGTGCTGCGCTGCTCCGCAACCACCCAGGAGGCCAGCCGTTTGAAGCCGCCATGCACGTCGACAACCTGCAGGCACCAGCGGCGGCAGCAGCAGATGTGATGTCAGCCGCCGTGCACCGACTCACCGCTGACTCACCCACCCGCCTCTGTTACTTACGGTGTGCCCTGGCTGAGGTTGGCTCATGACTCAGTTGGATGGCGCTGATGCTATGGCTTGAATGGGTAATATGATGATGATGATGACTGATTTGGGTCAAAACTTGTCACGGGAGCTTTTGGGCGCTTGCCGAGGCGCGTCACTCGACGCTCCGCGTCGTGTGCTTGTGTTTGCTGCAACGCAAGCACCAGGCACCCCCTGTTGCTGTGAGGTGTGCCCATGAGCCCGCCTGCGAGCAGCTGTGCTGCACTGCAGCGTGCAGACCAGCGCGGCCCATCCAGTCACTGCCACAGGCCAGTTGAGGCTGAGATGCCGTGCCAGCAACAGCACAGCGGAAGGCAATTGGTACCTCCAGCACAGCATCCGGCACATGATGTAAAAATGAGGCAGTCGCGTGCAGCACATTGCTCACCTCTACGATAGTCATGGCCCCCAGGATGAAGAAGATCAGCTCTGATACCGAAGCAAGCGCTGCAGCCACCTCCGCATCAACCTGCAGCAGAGGCACAAAGCATGCAGCACCGCACATACTCCTCGTGTACTCTGCACAGACGATGCAAATACGCAGCCAGAGGGTGTGCTGCAAAGACAGCATGCTGCGGCTTCCACTTCACACGGGATGCTGCAGACTGCCTGAATGTTTTGAGTATTTGTCATACTGACCAGCCAGCCTCCTGCCGGCAAGCCAAGGACGCTGCCCGCTGCACACACCTGCTGCACTGGCAGCCCTGCAGTGCTGCGGATGGTCCACAGGCACACAGCCATCAGCAGCGCAACGCCGGCCTTATTAAGGCCCACAAGCTCCTCGACCAGGATGCCTGCATACCTGCAGCAGTGCAACGGCAGCAGGAGCAGCAAGCCAGAAGCCAGCAGCAGCAACCACAGTTCCGGTGTGACTGGCATGAAACCCTGAACACCAATGATGCTGATTGGCAGTGGGCCACACACCACATCTAGGCTCGCAACAAGGCAGCAGGCTGCGTGCACCGCAGGGGCGAGGCTGCAGAAGTTGGTTCCAATGTTTCCACTACTGTGCCAGCCGGCAAAAGCAAGCACTGCTGCTGCTATCGCTGCTTGCTGTTGAGGCGCACCCCAGGCCAAACAGCAGGCTCATGGCCACCCCTTGATGGGCGTCAACCTGCACACAAAATGACAACACCAGGTCACCTCACCTAGGCTGACCGCGTTCAATCAGCCCAGCAGCGGAGTGACCACTGCTGTCAACACAGCATGCACCACCAGCACAACACAGCACCAGCCGCTCACCCATTCATGCGCCAGGATACCTGCCAACACGCTGACAGCACCACCGACTGCAATCGCCTTGTACACATCCAGCCTGTTGACTGTTTCGGTTTCCTCGTTTGCTTTGGCTAGTTCAATTACCGCTGCTGGCATAGGCAGTTGCTTGCTGTCCAGCTGACTGCTGTCGCTGGCAGCAGCTGTCACTGCCAGTAATGCAGCACCGGCATCCGCCAAGTGCACCGACATGCCATCATCCATGCTGCTGAGGCTGCTGCCCCTACTGCTGCTGCTGATGCTGCTCTGTCTCAGCTGTAGGTCTGCAGATGAATGATATACACCCGCATCCTGTGCTCGCTGCGCAGCAGCTTGAGCTGACTCATCTGTTGAAGCAGCTCTGCATACTGCAATGTGTTTGTTGTTGCAGCCTGGCAGCTGATTCTGCAGGCGTCTTGCGCCTGCTGCTGCCTCCACCCTCAGGCTGTGCCAGACACTCGTTGGTGCTACTGCATGCGGGCTGACTATGGCTGCAGGCTGCCAGCTAGCCATCCTTAAACAGCATTTGCCACCACTATGCTGCCTGCTGACCTGGCCACACCATGGCTGTCCTGACAGGGATGTGGCCAGCATGCTGTCGAGCTAAATGGCAGAGGAATCTCGACGGTTGTAGCAAACCTGCGGCTGGTAGGGCATGCAAGTGCGGGACCAAGCGCCAAGGTGTCCCTCACAGCAAAACTGCAGTGCGACCTTGCACGAGCGGCACCGGAGGTGTTTGAGATCGTACATGCGTGTCAACCAGGTTAGTACGACTGCGCCTGGCCATCATGCTGCAGGACACAGCTGCCCAGGCAAGGTGAGGAGGGGCGTTATTGTTCTGGCGCATCAGCTGCGCAGGGCATGCAAAAGCAAAGCCAGTTGCCTTACTCGTGATATCGTACAAAGCCAAAAGGTTTTCTTCAGTGTTTATCTTGTGTGACTGCATTTTATCTACAACCCACAGCACACAGCGCGCGACCTTGTTGCTGCTGCTGCTGCTGCTGCTCCTGCTGCTCATTTGTGGAGGTGTTCCCCTTTCTCTCAATCTACGCATGGCAGACTACCACACAGTATACAAAGGGCCTGAGGGCGAGACCACGCAATGGGAAGACATACAGATACGGTTGGGCAACATGGCGCCCAAGCCCAAGCCCTGGAAACCAGAAGCGTTCAAACCAGAGCACGAAGAGCAAAAAGACAAGGACTGGTTGGTTAAGAAGGACGAGAATGAATTAGCAGAGCTGGATGAAGAGTTTCAAGATGACAGGGCACTGGAGGAGTACAGGTCAGCTGAACTTGGAGCAGCAGCAGCAGCAACCAATGCCGCCGTCACCAGTAACTGGCGCCAGTTAAGCAGCTGCATGTGCTGGGGTGCGGGACCTCAAGCCAAAGGTTATGCAGCATAGCATGCTGTTTGCATGCAGCATGTGTGCATGCAGGGAAGGCTGGGCATCTGTAGGGTGGTACCCACATGAGCGTCAGGCGAGCTGGTACAGGTGCAGCTGTAGCAGGTGCAGTATACTTGCACTGGTTACTGCTGCGCAGAGACCACAGTGTGCAAGGCTACCATGCTTGCTGTGCAGGAGTAGCAACTGCACGGCCAGTAACACACAGACAGCACCAGCAGCAGCAGAACAAACAACAACAGCAAAATGCTGTTGAATCTTGAACAGCTGCACATGCAGCAGGTGAAGCAGGCACATAAACCAACTAATCTGTATTGATTTATCACTTGTCACCCCCTTGCCAAGCCATGGCTTTCAGCAGCAGCAGCCCAGTTGGTTGGCACAGTAGGTGGCCAGCAGCAGCGTGCTGAGAGAGAGCCCGACCCTTTGCACCGCACACCAACCATGTGCTGCTCCACGCGCAGACGCAAGCGGATACAGGAGCTCCACGCAGCAGCTGCAAAGCCGCGCTTCGGCACTGTGGAAGAGATCAGCAGCAACGAGTTCATAGAGAAGGTCACCAACACCAGTGAGAAGGCCTGGGTGGTGTGCTTCCTCTACAAGAGCAGCCATGCCGGCTGCGCCCTGCTGGGGGAGTGCCTCGCTGAGCTGGCGCAGAAGTATCATGGCACGCGCTTTGTCAAGATCGTTAGCACCAGCTGCATACCCAACTACCCGGACCAGAACCTGCCCACGCTGCTGCTGTACCACAACAGGTTGGCCGCGTGGGAAGACAGGGGCTGCTGGTGTGGAACCAAGTTCAGTTCAGCCGCTTGCCGATGTTCGTGTTGCGGGGCATTTGATGAGAGCATCTGTGTGTGGGGTACTTGGCTGCTGTACTGGACCGTTGGCAGGCAGGCTGGCGCAGATGCGGGATGTGGGCAGCTTGCCAACCCCACAGATGGTGCCCGGCCTTGCTCACCGCGGCCCCAAAGCTCACCCAACAAGCGCATGCTGACCGCCCAGCCATCCCACGGTGTCGTCAACAAACGCATCAGCAATGCATGCTCAAATGCGACTGCCTGTGTTGCTCGCAGGTCAGTGGTGAAGCACCTGGTGGGTTTGGCGCAGTTTGGCGGGCCGCGTGCAACACCAGAGCAGGTCGCGCTGGTGCTCAACGGCTACGGCCCCGTGTGCGTCAGCGGCGATGGCGACGCAGCAGCTGAGGCAGCAGCAGCGCAGGAGCAGGTCCGGGGGCTGCTGGAGCGGATGGTGCAGCAGCGGGAGCGGGAAGAGGAGGACGAAAGCAGCGACTTTGACGACTGACGTGCTGGGTCTTCGCATGCTGCAGCAACGACTGTTAGACAGAGCCGCGCTTGGGGACCGGCCAGGTGTGCATGTTGCGGCGCGTCCAGCTGTCACGGCGCTCCCCCAGCTGCGCCTCCGTCCATCCATCGCATCATGTGCATGTCACACACATCGTGAGTGTTGGTCGACCACTTGACGTCAAGGCGGGAAGGACCGTTCAGAAGATTCTGATTGTCCCATCAGCACTGCTGGCATGCCGCATCATGTCTGCTCAATTTGATATGTGGGTGGTCCATACGGGGATCTCAGGCTGGTCCGTTCTGTTGATGGCTGTTGGACAAGGAAGTGTCCGAGACCGTGTCGGTTGGCCTCTGGCCCTCTTGCTGCTAGTGCTGCCACGCCAGGCTATTGCTGGAGGTAGGAGCAGGTGCCTGTTCCTACTGTTAAAAGTATGAGCAGCTTGTTGACCGTCGGAAATATGGCCCCCCCTACCGTAACCAATACAAAGGTTACGCACAGGAGTGTTCCACGGAAGAACATGTTAACCCTGTCGCTGAAGCGAGTTCCGTGCAACCCGGGCCGGTTACGAGAACGTGCTGCAGCAAAGCCGCCAAAGGTGTTACCACAACCACGCGTACGGTTGTACGCACTACCTGTTCAGACTCGTTCTTGCAACTCTGTGCCCTTGCTGAAGCATGCTGTCACAACCTGTCGTGTACTTGTGGCAAGCGGTTTGCCAGCCCTAGAGAAGGGGTTGCTGACAGGAACATGGCAGCTCTGTTACACTGAGCTGCAGTACAACGCTAAGTTGATGTACATGTGTGTGTACCACCAAGCAGGGATTCACATGCACTGTTTCAGCAGGACATCGCCTGGGCACACCTGTAAACCACAACAGCACATTACTACACAACCAGCTGGACAGCGACTTGTCAGTGTTAACATGTTGGCAAACCACCAACAAGTACCCAACACGGGGTTGCTCGAAAGCAGTACGATAAGCCGAGTTCCTGTGGTATGTTGCTGGAACGGCGGGGATGTTACAGAGAGGGGGGGGGCTGGTTGTCGGAAACACTACCAGCGATCCCGTCGTACGTAGCGGCCGCGGGTTGCGCCAACTACCCTACCTGTTACCCGTAACCCACCCTTCCAGAGAACCGCCAAGAAACGGGTTCCATAAAAGAGGGTTGCACGTCACTCGTTTCGCTGATGGGGTTAATTTTTCCGACGACACTGACGTCAGTGACGGGCTTCGTGCCTTCCTGAGGTGATGATGGTGACCAGCGTGTTAGGTTCACGTTGGACTGACATGCAACATTTGTAGACATTGCACTGGCATGGCATGTCCGACACTGAGTCAGAGACCACTGCCAGTTTCAGTGAAACGGATGCATTGCAATGCCAGAGTGCGATTGTGCTTTGTGATGTGTGCTCCTTCTGCGGCTTTTCACATTGAACCTCAGCGTCAAGCCTTAATGGTAGCCACATCAGCGATTGAATCCGCAAACATCACCGTGCGGTTGTCCCAAAGTTCAGTGTTGTGCTGATCATGAACATCTAATGAAAGCAAAGAAGAGTCATTCGACTTGGCAAGAGTCTCTGCAGCAGCACTGAAATGCTTCATGGGTGGGTGTAGCTCCAGGACCCAGACATCATGTCATGATGACATCAGGCCTAGCAACCTTTGCAATTAGAAGGGATTGCAAGCACAGAAGCACATACATAGAATAAGCCGTGCCAAGGCAAGAGCTCACAATGACGAGAGCAGCGGGCCGATGGGCGCGGGGCCGATGGCGCTGCTGCTATGACTTGAATGGGTAATATGATGATGATGAATGACGAGAGCCACAACGCAAACCCGACGCCTGCAAGCCACCAACTTGGTCTTGGCGATGCTGACAGCACAAGGCGCACCCAAAAAACGAAGTACACAATACTGCAAGAAACCACCACCATGGTGGGTGACAGTGCACCTCCTACTAATGCAGACAGCGCCGTTCAACCCTGTGCAACCTCTAGACATGCGCTTGTACACTTTGGTGGAACCATTGCCCTAGTAGCACCCCACCCCAGCCAAGTGCCCAAACACAATGCAGACTGCCGCCAGAAAAAAATGGACAGAAGCTCGTCTCTCTGCGCTGAACATATGCAACCGGCCCGACTCGAGGTGTAGCGGCAGGTCCTATGCCCTGCTGTCCAACCTGAGCCTCACGCAGCCTTCTTGACCCACCCGCAGCACCAGCACCATATGGACCAGCACCATGCATGCTTGTGTGAGCCATGCACAACACACTCGGCAGTCGTGCGGTGGCTGCCCGCCAACCACACCAAAACCGTCTTGGCAAGACGCAGGCAACTGCCATTTGCAAGTGGGCTGGCTGCCACTTGTGCTGAGTTCGATACGGATAAGCATGTCACACATCTACACTCATGACATCATTCTGGAGGAAAAGATTAGAGGGCCGTGTCACATACGCCTTTCAATGTGTCCTGCCTGATGTCAGCAGCCTAACACACCCATGCTGTCGTTCCAGGCCCTGCATGCATGACCATCTGCACAGACCTGTCGTTCCAGGCCCTGCATGCATGGCCATCTGCAGAGACCAACCACAGTGCCTGGGCGCTGTCATTCCGTGCACGTCAATGTCGACTTAGCGAGGAAGAGCAGCCGTGCACAAAAATCACGCACACAGGCAAATGCAATCGCACGCGCAGTGCTGCTCATGCTCCAGTACACAGCTGACAGTGCAAGCAGTTGCTGGTGTTGTATTGATGCAACCGCTGCCAGGGCCCTGCAAGCAGCAGCAGTACAATGCACATGCCAGCCTGAGGAGGGCGCACACTCCCGAATGTGACATGATTTTAACAAGACGGCGTTCACAGTTGCATTGGTGCCCCATACAAGCAAAGTGCCATTGTACAACCTCGATGCGGCTGTCTCCGCGACCACTCAGCAGAAGATAGGTGCCAACCTTACCAGCAGTGTCAGGCTGGCAATCGAGCCAAGCATAACCACCGTCTACAACAAACATGAACCCTGCCACCTCACAACTGCTGCTCCTGGTGCACCAGCAGCTGCTGCGGAAGCCTTTGCTGGCTGCGGGTGCAAAGCGCCATGCATCCCTCCCATCTTGTGTCTCTGAGCTGCCCCTGTTGGTGTTTCCCCACGCAGCAGCAGGCTGCATGAGGGACGCAACCAAACAAGGAGCAGAGCCACAACAAGCAGCGCGGTACAGTACCGGAGACTCTTACTCAGTGTCGGACACGTCACAAAGCCAATGCAGGTCTGCAACACACAAGTGCTTCAATCGTGGCATTTGCAAAGCATGTTCAAGTGCCCTGGACATAAAGAAGTTGACACAGTTGAGGTTATCGCAGCCACTGCATGCACAACCCATGTGTGCATGTGCCACCGACAACTAAGGCGGCACATGGCAGTGACCGCCGCGCAAGTGCAGCTGTTGTGCTGAACATCACTGGGCGGCTGCGCACCATGCCACTGGCGGACAGTAACATTGTTCGTGTTCCATCATTCATGACATGCACTTGCATTGCAGCCCACGTCGCTGCACCGCAGCCGGAGGCGTCAGGCAGCACCACATGCATCCACAATGCAGCAACAAGGCAGCGCCGCCGCGCGCCAGTACAAATGCCGTGAGTGATTCACCTTGAATGCCTTTCTGATGTGGCAGCTGCATCGATACTCTGTCCCGGGTCTTGTCACGTCACAAAACAGCAGCGTGCCAGTGACGGGCACCACAGCACAAGAGCAAGCGCGGCACAACGCTCCAACCTGGAAACAATTCACTCTCCAAAATGCTTCAGAAATTGGATGCAACTGTTGTATGATAGAAAAAGTGACCCCCAGGAACAGCAAGCAGCTTGCAGCAGCTACCACGCACAATAGTTTGGGCCGATGGCATGAGACCGACGTGGCTTGCTGCCTGCTTGCCTTGTGGTTCACTTTTCAGCAACAACGTAAAAAGCGCCTTGAGCGGCGTCTTCCGCAAGTGTGCTGCATGCAGAAATTCCAAGGATACAGGATAAGTGCACGGCAGGTAGGCAGCTTTATTGCCCAGAAAGCCCAAGTGCCTACAAAGCACATCAAAAAAGCAGAACATACCAGCACAACTCAGGGCTGCACCTACAGCAATGATGTGTGCTGCTGCAGCACTAGACTAATGCTGCTGAAGCACTAGCCGTTCCTTTATGACTACCAAACAATGCAAGCTCACAAGCAGATCGTGCAGCACAGCGTCAACAGCAACAGCCAGGTGCTGGGGTACCTGCAGCTGTTGCAACTGCAGACATGATGTTGTATTCTGAATGTAATCAGGCCCAATGTAGCAGCTCTCTTCTGTATACCCTGCAAATTATATCGCGCTAAAGCACCCTTGCAGTATGGCAGCACAAGAGCCCCAGGAACATGCTTACGCCTGCCGCACCAGCATTTGTCAACATGACCAGCAATGCGCTCCACGCCACCGCTCAACTGAGGGACAAACCATTTAATCAATACTTGCTGCAACTGATTATTCTGTCAACACTGTTATGTGCACTGCAAAGACCAGGTTATGTGACCAGCAATGCAGTCCACGCCACCGCTCAACTGAGGGCCAAACCAACCAATCCAATACTTGCTGCAACTGATAATAATTCCTCAAACGTCGTGTGTGCACTGCAAGACCAGGCCCCAGACCACCGAGCCTGCCCAACACAACACGCCAAACCGCCTTTCAAGGATGAAACACACGCTGTGCCAACGCACCAGCACGAATGTGTGTGCAACACATAAAGCGATGGCAAGGTGCTGCTCTTCTGCACAGCACGCCAGCTTCAGCACCGCTCAGGAACGGGACATACAACTTTGGCACTGCTGTACACATCAGAGACTGGGCTACAACAAGGAGGTAGCCCACAAGGGTCCAAGACCCACCTTGCACAACACCACCCACCGCCAAGCGCGCCTTTGCCCTGAATCAGCACAGCACACCAGCACTGCACACACCGTCACGCCACATGCACCGGCACCGCAGCCAGCAGGTACTCTGTGCAGCGCGCAGGGCATGCCCCAGACCATCCCCAGGCACAGGCTGGCGAGCAGCTGCGCTTGCTGCACGCATGCTGTGCGATGCACATGCAGATCTGCAGCAGCCCTGCTCTGTCACGATGGCAAACCCCTGCAAGCGCTTGAAATTCGCTGCTTCCATTCACGCATGAACAGAAGTAGAGAGACTGTGACGCAGCACCGTCATCAGCCGCCGCTGCAAGTGCCTGTGCAAAGACGGCACAACAGCGCTCGCTTGCGGCAGCAAACGGGCATGACATCCTGCAGGCGGCTCGCAGAGCAAGCACGGAGCCACTCTGTCACTGACAGTTGGCGTTTGCCACATCAGGGCTGGACCACCCTGTCGGCCGTAACAACAGCAACACCCACCAACCTGCTGCTGCCATCGACATAGGTATGGCACCTTGTCAACAGTAAAACAGCATTGTGGCTGGCACCTGCTGGTCAGTGAATGTCAACAAAACACACACATGCCTTGCAGTGGCATCAACACACCCTGCTTACCTAAGCTCAGCTTTGAATGTGTGACCTGCAAATTGCTGACATGCGCCCTTTTGCAAACCGGCAGCGTGAACCTACGGTGACAGGTCTTCCAGCAGGGTGCATCTGCAGCAGCACATGCATGGCCACTGCCCCTATGACGCAATTGGGTGCAGATGCACAGAACAGCAGCCACAGCAGCCCCGCCCCCTCAGCACACATTACACTGCTGAAAACGACCCGTCGCGTACTTACTTAACAAGCATGCTGGCCAAATGCACATGCAAAATATGCATTAATCAGCAGCAATCGCACAGCACCAATTTGCTCAACTCAGCACGCGAAGCCACTGCATATCTCAAAAGCAGCCTCCCCCACCTGGCAGATGGTTGTTCAGGAGACTGACCATGTTGAGCAAGCAGCCCAACTTCAGGCACCAGCCTTGGGCCAGCGACCGCTTTGACTGCCGCACCGCAGCCGGGTTGCCGCACGCAACGCAGGCCCTTGCTGTCGTCCACTCCCTTGCTAGGGTGCAGCAGGAGCAGCGCTCACTCCACAGCATCATCCGGTGTGTCAGCATCCAGGCTGGCGTTCAGCATGCACAGCGTCACCAGCCTGTCCCGCACCTCAGCAAGCAGCCCGGGTGCCATGACGTCACCGTGCCGCTGCATCAGCGCCGCCAGCTTGCCAAGGCAGTCGCCATCAGCACTGGCGGCTGTTGCAGCTGCTGCTGCTGCCGGTGCTGCCGCAGCTGCTGCTGCTGCTAGTACTGCCGCAGAGGCTGCTGCTGCCGGTACTGCCCCAGCTGCTGCTGCTGCCAGTACTGCCCCAGCTGCTGCTGCTGCTGCCGGTTCTGTCGCAGCTGCTGCTGCTGCCGGTACTGCCGCAGAGGCTGCTGGTGCCGGTTCTGCCGCAGCTGCTGCTGGTGCCGGTACTGCCGCACCAGCTGATGCTGCCGCTGCTGCCACAGAGGCTGCTGCCGGTACTGCCGCACCAGCTGCTGGCATCAGCAGCGAGCGCAGCGCCACACGCACAGCCAGCCGCTGCAGCCTGGCGCTTGAGGCCCAGTTCCGTGCGCACAGCTCCATCGCCACCTCAAGCTGCGACGCATCTTGCGCTGCTGCTGCCACCACGACGTCCTCGCACGCCACCTGCAGCGCGTCAACTTGCAGGAAGTCAGCCGCCACCCACAGCCGTGCAGCCTGCGCAGCTGAGAAGCCGTGCAGGGCCCTGCTGGCCACCCACCGCTCCAGGCAGCTGAGCACCCACGCGTTGGCCTCATGCGTGAAGTGGGGCGTCGTCAGCACCCGCACAGCAGAGGCACCCCGCGGCCTGGCACGCCTGAGCATGCTCGCGACAAACTTGCTGCTGCTCTTGATGCCCTTGTACGTGCAGCGGCTGACGCTGCGCTGCAGCGGCCCAAACTCAAACACCACGCAGCTGCTGTGTTTCCTGCTGTCGCCACTGCATCTGCTGCAGAGCTCATGTGCAGTGTCTGACAGCGCAGGCAGCACCAGCACGCCACTGCTGCTGCTGCTGCTCCTGCTCAAACTACCGGCCTCACTCGCTGCTGGTAGCCCGTTCTTCGTGACCAAGCCCAACGTCACTGAGCTGTCCGCACCAGGCATAGCAGGGACGTCCAGAGCGGCACCAACTGCGCTGCTATTGCTGCTGGTCATGCTGCTGCTGCTGCTGCTGCTGAATGACTCATCAATGCTGTCGCCCCGCGCGTGGAGCACTGCGGCCAGTTCAAGGTCGCGTGACATCAAGTGCTGCACTAGCTTCAGCACCGCTTCACAAGCAAGGCTCGTGGGCATGGCATCATGCTGCAGCCTGCCGCTGGCAGCTGCTGCTGCTGCCTCCTTTGCCCCTGCATTGCCGCCACGCAGCTCGTGGACGAATGCCGTCAGCAGCTCCTGCAGCCGATGATGCTGCAGCAGCAGCCGGCATGCCAAGACGTCTGTGTAGACATCATCCACTGCCTGCTGCTGCGGCCAGCCCCGCTGCTGCTGCTGCTGCTGCTGCTGCTGCTGATTCGCTGCCGCTGCATCCCCAGCGACTGCCTCCAAGCCTGCCTGGACGTCTTCTGCCTGCTGCTGCTGCTGCTGGCGGACTGGCGCTGGCGGCAGCTTGAAATGCACTGGCAGCGGGATGACTTGCGCGAGGGCGAGCGGCACGTCCAGCTCATAGGCCGCCTCGATGTCGCTCATCACCTGCTGGCCGCGCGCTGACAGCAGCTGGGCCACCAGCAGCCGCCCCAGTCTGGGCGAGGCGCCACACGCGATGCTGCCGACCAAGCGCTCCTCGATCAGCGTCTGCAGCAGCCGGCTCGGGTGGAAGGTCAGCAGGTAGTGCAGCAGCCCAGACACCAACCCGCCCAGCCTGTCACTCAGCTGGGGCTGGTGGTGCTGCAGGTACGCCAGCGCGTGCAGGCTGTCTGGCCGCAGCATTGCTGACACCGCTGACTGCACTGGCACCTGAAGGGACACCAGCTGCTGCTGCTTGCTGGCAGCCCGCTGTTGCTGCTGCTGCCCTCCAATCTGCTGCTGCTGCTTCTGCTGCTGCTTCTGCTGCTGCTTCTGCTGCTCATGGCCTATGCTTACAAAGAGGCCAAGTGTTGCCACAGCTACCCAGCCAGGCGCTGCGCCAAACCGCAAGCTCGCCAGCTGCTGCAGCACGTCCACTGCTCCTGCACTGACCAGTGCTGAAGCACATGCAGCAGCCGCAGCCGCAGCTGCGCCATCTGCGTGGCTGCCGCTGCTGCTGCTGCCATGCTGCATGCTCATGTCGTGCCTGCTGGGGTCGCACAGCACCAGCAGGGTCCAGCCGAGGTTGCGCAGCGTGCTTTCCCTGGCCTCCGCTTGCAATGCTGGCGCTGCCATGACTGCCCTGGCAACATCCAGCAGAGTCAAGGCAGCGTCCTGCTGCTCCGCAAGCGCTGCAAAGCAAGCGGGGGGTCCGTGCGCTACTTGCAGCAGCACCCAGGACAGCTGCAGCGGAGCAAAAGAAACCAGCAGAGCATCCAAATGCACGCAGAAACAGTCGTTGGGGACTTGGATGTACAAAAAGGCTGGCGGCTGAAACATTGCAAACGCACTTAAGCACACTGCAGGCGGAGCTCAGCACGCAGCACGCTGCAGGCTGCCTGCCACCTTGCATAGCACAGAGCTGCCTGGCAGTCCCCAGAACCACGTGCACCACCTGATTGTGCCGCTATGGGGAGCAACAGTCTGCAAGCTGTCCTGCAAGCTGTCCGTGAAGCTCACCTGCATCAGAGCCGGCAGGACGTCCATGCAGGTAGAGTTGCCAGCCAACGCCTGCAGCGCAGACTTGGCAGCGCACACGATGATGGCCACGCCCCCCTGGCCCACCAGCTCACACATGTTGAGCGGCGAGTCGAAGAGCTGGTCTGCCAGCTTGTACAGCAGCAGTGCATCATCTGCAAAGTTGCCTGTCTTGCCAATGTTTGACAGCAGCTGGCGCAGGCCCTGCTGGCACTGGTCAAGCTTGACAGCTGCCTCAGCCTGCAGCGGTTGGTGCAGCAGGAGATAGCAGCAGCAGCAGCAGCAGCAGCAGGCATAAATGACATGCATGGGTGCCAACATGCTGTACATAGGTTGCTGGCGCATTTCAACCAGGATGTGCGCTCATGCACATCTGCATGTGAAGCAGCATCGCCCGCCTGCAGTCGAGCTGCAACCCACACCAAGCATTCAGCAAGAAACAACGGCCGCCAGCAGCGAGCAACGCCCGACCCCCGTGCAATTCGTGCCTCTGCAGTCTCCCTCCATGAACACAGCGCCAAGCGCCAACCCCGCCAGCTTGCACTGCGCCATGCAGCACCTCCGCTGTGCCATGCTGTAGCTGCCGAGGCAGCACAGCGCTCACCTGGGCAGCGCGCTTCTGCACTGCCACCTCATCTGCGTCCTCATTTGCTTCATGCTGCACCACGCTGCCACTCTCCCGGCCCTCTTTCTCAGGCACATACTGCACGCTGCTGCTGCTGCTGCTGCTGGCAATGCATGCTGCCTGCCCCGCCATGCTGTGGGTGCGCGCCAGGTCACAAGCGCTGTTGCTGCAAGCAGCAGCATCAGCGGCAGAAAGGACGGGGCAGCAAAGCCAGCGCATGCGGATCAGCGGACGTCACAATGACCACTGTCGCGCTGCATGTCACGGCCTGCTGCATCACCGAAAGCATGCCACACAACACGGCATCACCTGCGCCAAAGATGCTTGCTGCTAGCGCTCTGCCGGCAGCCACCTCTCCCGACCGCTGACCAACTGCTGCTGGTGTTACATCCCAAGTGCAGCTGTTGAGGCCCCAACACTTGTCCTTCCTGCAGGGCTTGGCAATCTGCCACTACAAACACTGCTGCCATACTGCCGCTGACGCATGGTACTGCTTACAGAGCCACCTCCAACCTGCTGCTGCCCACCTGGCAGACAGCCGCGCCAGCTGGCTCATCCCGAAGGCTGCTGCCATGCACATCCACACCTCCATGAGGCTCAACAGCCCCCGCTGCTCAAACTGCTGCAAGCGCTGCGACATGAACCGCCAGCTGCACAACAGCAGACAGCCTGACACGAGCACTCCCACTTGCTGCAGGGATTTGCAGCGTAGTAAGGGCAGCATGCATGCGCGGTGCAAGGATCAGCGGAAGGACAACAGCGGCTGGGCAAGGATATGCAATTGCTGCTGCGGCATGCTGAAGACAGAATCAGAGCCGCTGGTGCAGCAAGCGCAAGACGAGGAAGGGGGCCCGCACTCAGAGCGCCCCCTCATCCCAAGATTGCACAGTGTGCGTGTTGAGCTGATGAGAGGCTTGTCTGGTATGCTCAGTGCTGTTGTGCCTGCCCATCTAGGACATAATATTATAATTATAGGGTGTGATAACAAGGTCCAGATGACATTGGTAGTTGTTTCTCAGCAAACGCACTTGCAGCATGAGTAGTGGTGACCCAATGTTTGCCGGTAATTCAAGCGCCGTAGCTGCAGTCTGCTGGTAATGTGAGCGCCCTAGCTACAGTCTGTCTGCCTGCTGCTGCCGCTTCCCTTCCTCGCTGCCTGTCTTCGGGCCGCCGCCTGCGATGGCAATTAAGGCGTTTTTACAGAAACTTTATCAGCTACAAGGCATCCATAAAGAAATGCGAGGCAAGAAAACTGCACCAGCAACTCGGCCTCACCTTCCATAATGAGTTGCTTTGCCCATGCCATAGCCACCTTGCTAGGAATAAACTGCACCACAAACAAGTATGCGATAATCAGACGGCCTGAGGTACGTGGACGAACCGTCGTACGTAAGCGTTTGATAGTGGTGAATCCACACAATCAAACAGGTGATATTAGAAAGTCAGATTGAGAAAGTCAAGAGCCGCATCTTGCGCTTTCAGGCGCACCATAGGGGGCTGCAGCTGGTCATGCTCTTGCACAGCCCATCATGATGCTGTTTGTAAGCCACACCTACCAGCTTGCGCAACTTTCACGCACTCATTATGCTTTCTTACTTCTATGCCTGCTTTGCAGCAGCCGTGCCGCTTGAGCAGCTTGTGTGTTCACGTGGCTGTGTTCACAAGCTTCTGCTGCTGCCAGCAAACGTAGGGAAACGCTGCATGAGTAACTACAACTTTAAACGTAATTCAAAAACAACAAGCAAGCATACAGCGGCAGCACTGCTGCTGATACTTCTGCTGAGAGCGAGTACAGACGCTGCGATTAGGTGACGCCTGAACCGCACATAAAGTCCCTTCAACTCTGCGATCGACGAAACGCACCCACACGATACATGCCAATCGGGTGTAGCGGTGTTGCAACCGTGTGTGACAATCCACTGTAACATTCCATACGGGATATGTCCCGACGGGCTGGATAGCAAGGCTGAGTGATGACCGCAAACTTTATGTTTGGCACCCGCAGTCAGGCAGGCAGATTCGTTCGGACACGCTACTCTGCTTGCACCCTCGCTGCCCACTCCAGACGACCACAACCTCATCAGGGCCATGCACGGCCTGCTAGCCCACAGGCCGCTGCTGTGCAGCTATACATCACATACCAGGGCAGGCATAGGCCAATGCAGCAGCAGCTGTCGGGTTGTAGCCAGGCCTTGTCCTCAGGCCAACCAGCAGCAGCTCAGGCTGCAGGCTGCTGCTGTAGATGCAGAGGTCGAGCAGCAAGCAGATGCGCCACTTGCTGAGGCTGTGCCGCACCTAGCTGATGGAGTACTTTTGCAGGTACCAGGAGAGCGCAGTCGCACAACTTGCTTGATGTTGTGCAGGCTTGTTACACGTAGCTGTGCTCCTGCATCAACACCCGCTCCCAGCTTGGCTGACGAACATCTGATAGCCTGGCAGCGGCAGCTGATGGATTTAGGTGTGCACCTGTACTCAGTTAGTGTTGCTAGGTGTTTGAGCTTGTTCAACCTTGCTGGCACCAATACCGACATGTGCCAGGAGTAGCATCACACAATGTGCAAGCTTTCATTGCTGCTTATGCATGCCTTGCAGGAGCAGGAGCAGCCCGGTGGCACAGTCAGCTCTGTTGGTCCAGCAACAGCCAGCAGCAGCAGCAGCAGCGATAGCGAGAATGCCAAAAAAGCAGCCGAACTAGCTCGCAGGATTGCTGAAGAAGTGGCTCGCAGGCGCAACTTTGCTATCATCTCGCATCCAGATGCAGGAAAGACGACAATGGTGGGTTTTGGCGTTTGTCATAGCCAAAGGGGTGTCTTAGTGCAGTCCTGAAGCTTTGGCAGGATATTTGATGTCATCTGGTAGACATGCACATGATGTTGTGTCCGCAACCCGCTCTGATGTTGGACAGCAGCAGCACCAGCGGCAGCGGCACATTAAGCGGCAATTCTATGGTGCGTGGTGCAAGCACGAGCCAGTTCCCAGTATATTGTTGGAACCACTGCAAAGGTGTGGCATGCATGTCACATGTCAGGTTGCAGCTGGCCCCCGATACTGCAGGTAGGGCACTTGCCGCTGCACGTTGGGGCCACTCGTGGCAGTTATGTGTTCTGCAACAGGTCAGCTTGCAGCAGCATGTTGCAGGAAATGTCACGTGGGTGCATGTGCGGTCGCTGTTGCCGTGCCGCATTGCTGAGCGTAGACTGAGAAGCTGCTGCTGTATGGCGGGGCCATCCACGAGGCTGGCGAGGTGAAGGCTCGGGCCAATGCACGCTCAGCCACCAGCGACTTCATGGCACTGGAGAAGCAGAGAGGCATCAGCATCAGCAGCACAGCAATGACCTGGCAGTATCAGGGTGAGCTCAGGAGCTGTGCGTGCGGGTGCAGTGCATGATGCCATGTAGTGACATGGAACTGTGTGGCTGCAAATCCAGCAGCATTGTAAGTTCTGCTAGGACACACACAATCATGCGCATGCCAGAACTAGCAGCATGCAACAGTGTGGTACTGCAGCTGCAATCAGCGCTGCTCGCGGCAACAGGCAGCAAGCAAGAGCCAGCTGTAGCAGCCGCACAATAAACTCATGCATGCAGCATGTGTTCATGCAGATGGCATCTGTATGATCAGTTCAATGCTGCTATCGCCTGTGTGGTGTGCACACACTCATGATTGGTTGCTGCCTGGCGCTTTCCTGCAGGCTCCTGCCTTAATCTGCTTGATACACCTGGTGAGCTGCAGCTGGCGATCTGTGCTGTTGCGACACTGGCTGCAAGCATGAGCGCAGCAGGATAGTTGGCAGGTGCCTGGTGTACTGCTGGTGCCGCATACGGGACAGCCAGGTGCTGCGGCACCACTGAAATAAAGCAAACGCTGCTGGCAAACCTACGCAAGCCATCACAATCACCTCATGTGCCATCGATATCCAGTCATGTTTATGACATGGTTTGAATCTGCACACACAACCTTGCCGGCTTGGCTGGCTGCAGGCCATCAGGACTTTTCAGAGGACACATACCGCACCCTGGCAGCCGCAGACAACGCAGTGCTGCTGGTGGACGGGGCAAAGGGCATTGAGCCGCAGACACGCAAGCTGTTTGCTGTGGCACGGCTACGAGGCCTGCCGGTGTTCACGTTTGTCAACAAGATGGACAGGTGATTGTGTGGCGCCTGTGGCCGCAGCCATGTTGCGGTTTGGCTGCTTGTCTGGTGTGGCTCGTGTCGTCCGGCGCTGAACAGGTCAGGCCAGACGCCGGGGCTCGCCTCCATCTTCACGCCAATCATCGCACTGATCTTCACGCCAGTTCAACTGCATCGCTCCCCTTTGCCTGGCGTGTGTGCCGGCAGGCCTGCGCTGAACGGCTTTGAGATCATCGAGCAGCTGGAGAAGGAGTTTGGGCTGCAGAGCTACCCGGTCACCTGGCCCATTGGTTCAGGTGAGCCACGCGCCCAACAGATGCGCTGCATAATCAACATTGGGACACATGCACGGTGTCAACATGCTCAATGGCATTGACCAACACCACGTGCAATAGGGTGTGTCTGCTCTTCAAGTTTTATATTATTGCACAAAAAGCAGCGCCCGCGTGGAGCTTCTGTCATTTGCATGCTATCTCAGGTGCGTCATGCCTCAACCTGCCTCAACTGGCCGCATGTGCGCTGCATGAAAGAGATGCCCGCGATGTGTTTGCGTCCATCATTATCACAAGGTTGGCACAGCGCGTGTGTGTCTGACTTTTGCTGCAGGAGACCGCTTCTGTGGTGTGTACCACCGGCCTACCAACAAGGTGCTGCTGTACTCCAAGGCAGGCAGGGGCAAAGCAGCAGCAAGGTGAGCAATTCCTGCTGTACGGTACCAGCGTTGCCCACAAAACGTTGGCATCCCTGGCAAGAGGCGACGCAGCATCGTGCGGTACTGCCTGGTTTCCTGCAGCAGGTGCAGCCTAGTGCGCACTGGCGGCAGGTTTCTTGCCACTGACTGTGCACGCGCGTACCATCTGCAGGCAGTTACACGTGCTTCTGCATGCGCGATCCAGCCGGGGCGTAGCTGGCGGGGGGCTGCACAAGTCGTGGCACAGCACCTGAGTGTGCTGCTGTGCTCTTGCGGCTGGCTGCTGAGTCTGGTGTGGTGCTGCTACTTCTATCCCTGCAGTGCGCAGTATGATCTGGATGACGCTGCGCTGGCTGATGTGATTGAGGCTGACCTGCTGGAGCAGCTCATGGAGGAGGTGGAGCTGCTGCAGGTGGGCGCAGCACACAAACCAGCCCTGTACCGGTGTGTGTGCTGACTGGCACCTGGTTGGTTGCGTCTGCTGACAGGCACCCGTCAGTTGCACAGTCGCACAACCAACATCGCGGGTGGTGGTTTCCAACGTGCCGCTCTATTCACAGCTGCACCTGGCGTCGCCATGGGCTCTGCAATGGTGAGGATCCCTGTTTTGCATCTGTGCAGCAGGCTTGCACCACTGCATGCTGCTGAGCCGTTGGTTTGCAATCGCACCTCGATGACAGGCTGCGCTGCCTGCTGCTGCGGTGTGCAGATCCTGGGTGACGAGCCCAGTGCTGAGGAGATTGCGTCTGGCCAGGTCACGCCCATGTACTTTGGCTCAGCCTTCAACAACTTTGGCGTGGACCTGTTCCTGCAGGTGCGCGCCCTGTGGGGGGCTTGCGCAGGGCCTCCCCGGGGATCCTGCACGTGTCGCGCCCTTTGTCAGGTGCTACCGCTGCAGTTTGTCGCCCGTCAGTTGCGCTGCGTTTCTACGCAACTGACGGTCAACGAAGTGCAGTGGTACTACCTGACAAAGGGCGCGACATGTGCAGGATCCCCAGGAGGCTCTGCAAGCTGGTGCCCCGCCACCCGCCTGCTGCACATGGGCCCAACAGGATCATCTGTGCTGCAAATTGTCTGCTGCTGCAGTCGTTCATAAGCCTTGCGGTGTCACCCCGGCCAGCCAAGGCCAGGGGCAACCCAGCAGTGCTGGCACCCCTAGACGCTGAAGACGACAGCAGCAGCAGCAATGGCAGCAGTGGCGGTGCAAGCAGCAGCAGCAGCAGCAGCAGCAGCAGCAGCAGCAGCAAGGCCACAGGCAGCACGAGTATAGAGGGCACGGTGGCGCCTGAGAGCCAGCACTTCAGCGGCCTTGTGTTCAAGCTGCAGGCAAACATGGACCCAAAGCACAGAGACAAGGTGGCATTCGTGAGGGTCGGTGAGTGCCCAGCTGCTGGTTGTTCCACCACCTGATCAGTCAATGCTGTGCTGCTGCCCGTTCTGTGTACTATTACCCAAGCAACAGAGGTGGTAGCAGCTGCTCAGTTGTCAAACTTTGATTGGCAACTGGTGTCACTGCACGGCTCTAAACAAGAAAGGAAATCCAGAAGACGATGGAGCGGCGTATGGGGTAGGTGCGCTTGCTGTTGTAGTTCCCCAAGGACAATCCGCTGACTGTGAGCCTGACCTTGTGCTGCACTCCTGCTGACCTGCTGCCGGCCTGCTGCCGCAGTGTCTGGCAAGTTTGAGAAGGGCATGAAGGTCAAGGTGGCACGCACCGGCAGGGTGGTATCGCTGTCGCGGCCGCAGCAGGTGGTTCACAGGCTGAGCCGTGAGCTGCTCTCATCCACATCGCCATGGTGGTTTGTTGGGCAGGCATGATGTCTATGAAAAAACGTGTGACAAAGTTACACTCGGTGATGGCGGTGAAGGCTGCGCAGTGAAGTACATTCCTGGAAAGGCAGATTGCCATTTGCTGTGCAGGCAGTGGGTGCAGCGCGCTGGTGTGCAGGCACTGCGTGTACACGTGAGCCCTCAGCTGCATGGCTGCTGGGGTCACCGGACACCAACTGTGATGGCTGGACACTGCTGATACCACTTGTTTGTTAACCGCGTGGCTTTCTGCGCCTGTGGCTGCTGCTGCTGCTGCCACTGCTGCTGCAGATGTTTGCCCAGAGCAGGGCCACAGTACAGGAAGGCTTTGCAGGAGATGTGATCGGCCTGACAAGTGGGCGTCTGTTCCTTGTTCGTTAAGTTTAGTTTATTAAGAGCCCGCCACACTGACAACATTCTCAAGTACTAGCAATGGCACCTGCAAGCAATGTTCCTTGCTGGTATGCACCATGCTGCCTCGCCGTAACAGCCTACACAACAGCCGGGACTTATTACGCCCTGTTTGTCAACCGCCACAACAAGTCTCATTGCCTGCCGTTGCAGATCCCGGGGCCTTTGCCATAGGTGACACCGTCTACGCAGGTGAGCA